>KK119360.1:54325-111961 GCA_000611955.2 Stegodyphus mimosarum | reverse complement strand
CAGCAATGGACGTCCATACTCTTTCTAGCCCACGTTCACATTGCATAGTAATTCAGGTCGTCAGCTGGTCTAGAAGAAAAAACGCACCAGATACAACTAATTCCACATTGAGGAAAGACACATTTATAGAGGCGGTGGAATAATGGTTTCGGCTGGGATGCTGGTGGTCACACTGAGATGCATGTGTTTCATAGAGGAACTTTGACCGGTGTGAGTTATCGAGACAAGATCCTTGATCAATATGTCCTCCCATATGCAGCTGCTATTGGTCCCGGATTTATTCTGATGGACCACAATGCGCGACCGCACGGAACTCGGGTTGCTGAAGAATATCTTGAGGGTCACGGTACGGAGTGGATAGAATGGCCAGCTCAATCCCCAGACCTGAATCCGACAGAGCATCTTTCGGACTACCTTGGGACATAGGTTTCTGTTTAAGTCCTCCTCCAAGATCGTTAGATGAGGTCTGATCGTTGCTTCCCATTTCACTGACCGACAATTTAATCGACAACACCGAACGTCACTGCCGCCAATGTATTACAGCTGGGGGGGAACTTTCTTTATTAGAATCCATTTTTGTAATATTACGGCCCATATTTCCTCAAAAAACTGTGATATACTGTTTCTATGATTTCTCTGCCAAGAGTGCAATTTTGTTCTTGTAATTCATGATTGTGTTGAACTTTACAAACAATCTATGTCGCATTCATTAAAGAACTGTTTGGTGAACATGTCCTGTAAATTTCTTGTTTGTATGTTGCTTCATTCTCAAATTAGACACAAAAAACATGCTGTTCCTTAACTTTGGGAGTTATTAGTTTTACATAGAAATTAAAACATACTAAATATTTTCTGAAACTGATGAATGAACTGAAATATGCATGATCGGATAAATAAACTCATTAGGTGAAATAAGATATTCGGATTTCTAAGTCTCGTTACACTAGTTAGAACCAGTTAGAAAACCAGTCAGAGCAAACATTTCTATAAACTACTTCATCTTACAATTATTCTTTTATTTCTTTTCCGTTGTAAACAAAACGAAACTGAAAACACGAGTTACAAACCAGAAGTATAAGCTTGCACATAAATGTTCCACCGTTTTTAGTCTTGAAGTGTCCAATCTGTAGTCAAGTGTCAAATTTGTATTTGCAACGCAATTTTGCATCAGAATGCAACAAAGAAATGGTTGGCCAAGTAAAAAGAGAGATAAATTTAGCATCAAGAAGCATAAATTCTTTTTATTATAAAATAAAAAATTTAAAACAATCTTCGATAATTAATCATAACTATAATTTGGGTTTTTGAAAATTATACGCAAGGAACCTTCAGTTGATGAACTGTATTTCTTTGAAGGCTTCCATAGTCATGAAAGTTTATTTTCTGTAGATAATGATATTAATCTTAATCTAAATTATCTCAAAGGGTTCAAATTTCTAATTTTTAGCTTTTTTATGCTTCATTACACTTTTCCTCGACAGATGGCACTACGTTCGTTTTCGCTTTGCTCCACCTATTGATTTCCAAATAAAATATATGTTGTTCCTCTCACTCTTGAAAAACGCTTTTGTTGCTCATGAACAGAGAATATTGTCTGATCGCCCTTGAAATCATTAAAATTTTATTTAACAATATACGCTAAAAAAGGTTTTTTATTACTTCCGAGATCATATTTCCTTATTGCAATTTTTATTTCTCCAGAGTTGGGCAGGGCAGGTAATTAATTAGACAATAATTTAATTTTTTTTCATTACAGGCCGATGGCAAGATGGTGTATGATGTCGTCTCACGTATGGAAGACACAGAGCCGTTTTCAGAAGAGCTCACATTGGCCATGAAGCGATTGTGGGCCGATTCAGGAGTTCAAGAGTGTTTCGGTCGGTCCAATGAGTACCAGCTCAATGATAGCGCCAAATAGTAAGACAATATTTCCTTTGTTATTTTTACGATACGTAAACGTTTTTATTTAAAAGATAAAACCTTGTAATCAGATGGTGTAAAAGCTCTCAGTCATTTCGTTTCTAAATTTTGGCTAAAATTTATTTGCTAGCAGTACTACACGATTTTACTAATTTTTTTTTCATCCGGAAATAAAAAAAAAGTATATTCCGTATGTTTTCGGAGAAAATGAATCATGTATCATTTTAATATAACAATGTCAAATCATATTTGATAGAGGAGCAACGTTTACCTTAAAGGATTAAATAAGATACATTGTAGTAAACAAAAAATACTTGCTGTATCGCAACTGTGTTCATTGCTGAAGGATTTGCAGTTTTTATTAAATTTCACTTAAGCTCCTGTATGAAAGTGAAAAATATTTCAAGTAGCGATTAGTAAAAGAGGGTTTTGGTTCTTTCGGCATTTTAAACTGAGGGTAATTATGTGAATCCTGTATTGAGGCTTAATCTCTTATTAATGAAAATTTATTAATGATTACCCACGAGCAACAAAATTTAACTTTTTAAATAGAAGACGGTGTCGGTAGTTTTAGGTTATCAGGTACTCACCGATACATCGCAAAAAATAACGCAACGACTTCGATTCTAACGAAAATTCGGCTACCTGATAAAGTTAGATTAATTAGTTAATTCAAAGAAATCCCAGGGCTACTGCTATGTGAAGGAATGCCTTCAGGGAGGGATTTTAATGCAAACTAAGACGTATCTACGTTACAGATTGAGCAAACCACGGAAACCTTCTTCGCGTAGCCAGCCCATTCACCGGGATTTGAACCCCCCTCGAACTACCACTGTTTTACTACTATGTTTTTCCACTGGTGAACCTTCCACCTTGTGTTGTGTAGCAAAATTAAGCTAATTAATTAATTAATATTTCAAATTATGCTACACAATGTGTATTTTATTTAATTTCTGTGTTAATTTGGTTTATCTTCAATTAGAGTTTTGGACTTAAGATAAGTAAGTTCGTTACTTTCGTTTTTGGAAAGCGTTTGGCAGAAGACAATGGGAATGGGTGTGTTTTTCATGTTATAATCTGGATTTTAAAATACTTAATTTGAGTTTATATAATTATAATTGTACTAGAAGAAACAGAAAGATTTGCCCTTTAATTTAGATTTACCTCCAAGTTGATAGCTTAATTAGTTTGTGAAATATGCTCCTTTAATTAACATAATTTTGTAGCTTTTGTAGGATTTGGAGTGATTTACGGTGAAGGTCACTTTGTGCTTCCGGGAGAGTTCTAGGTTTACTATCAACAGTTTTTTTATTTGGCAATATGAAGGAAAGGTGTTGAATTAACGCTTTGAAAAATAAGAATGTTTATACTGTTTTCCTTCGGGGCGTTTTTGTCAGGAATTGTCACCCTTTTGTGTGAGTTTTGGCGCCGTTGGTAAAGGTTTGTAACAAAAAGTCGGTGCTTTTGATTTTCTCCTCTTGAACTCTCTTGAACCCTCTTGATTCCTGTGTTAGCAGTTTGCTGCTGCTTGATAGGACGACGGGCAATTTCTTGCTCGCTCCATGAACGCTCTTGCGCTCTCTTTTCCTGCAGTGAAAGCTGCGATGTGGAATAGCAGAGAGGGGGCAATAATATGTTCCCTCTTAGATACCCAGTTTAGTATTTCTATATTACTGTATCATCAGTTAACCGTGGAGGTGTGGTTCGTTTGTGTCTTGGGGCGGCTCGGTCCTCAACATCTTGCTGATTCATCAAGACCATACAATAGCCTTTCATTTCCTCCTTTTGTGGCGAGAGGATTCATCTCTGGTTTCGTCTAACATATCTTCTGTCGCACTCATGTTCGTGGAGCTGTGGACGTTACTGGAAGGGGACCATCAGCCATCTTTATTGAATTTCTGCGTCTTGCCAGCTGACCAGTTTGCATCTGCTTTTGCCCATACCGAAAAGGTCCCCTGCCTTCTTTCTGCTTATAGAATTTGAGGTCACCACACCATATCCGAGTTGTGCTACTTCACCTGTTTTGGGTTTTCCAGCCTTCTAATCATACACTTCGATGTTCCTCGACAAAATAATTACCGTCATCTTATAGTGCGGCTGCCACCCGTTTGGCTTTCAAGATAAGTGATTTCTTCTTAGTGAAATTGATGAAGCATTCAATTTAATTAAGGTAAATACTTCATTTAAAAATCAAGTTAGAAAGGTGCAAATTCCTGTTTTTTCATTTAGCTTATGGATGTTCTTGAAATTTGCAATCAAAAATCAATTTTCTTTTGCTGAAAGAGTCGGGAGATTTAATTTTATACTAGTGTATAATAATATAATATATAATTGTATTCGAGTAAATTCTGATTATTATTGAGAGATACAAAAATTATGTGATTAAGTGCAATGAGTTAATTATCAATTAATTTTCTTTTCTAATATTAAATTTGATTGATCCTAATATCATTGAGCTAAAACGTACAATATTTATTTTTTGACTCCCGGGAGCCTAAACCTTAATGCCAATAGTTTAAATTAATTTTCAAAGTAAAATAAAAGTCTGTTTCACTTATAAATTTAGTATGACGTTTTATTTTATCTACTGGTAAACTATACATGATAGCAACACCAGATATCATTGGGTTGTTAGGATATTTAAATTAATAACCACAACGCACTTAATTGATTTGTTTTATGTACTAACCACTAAAAGCACTAGTTTATATTGGTGTTCTTCAAAGACACTAATATAACACTTAAAATCTGTTCTGAATTCTTTTACAAAGATGATGTGAGGATTTTCTTTCTTTTTTCTGTTAATCTTTTTGAGTGGTGGTAGGGGACTACAGAGGATTTCTTCCTTTCTTTTTTTTTTAGCCCAAAGGAGTGTTAGTCCAGAAGTGCTATTAGTCTCGAAACGGCATTTTGCTTTGAATCCTTTTTCAAATTGTTGCCACCAAATATTATGGCCCTATATTATATTTAAAAAAATTAAATAATGAAGAACATGTATTAATGCTTGTATGTTTCTCACATTGCAAAAAAACTGCAGTATTTAGAACCATCAAATTTTGAATAAAGTAATCCTCCACCCGAACATGAGCACCTGGAAGCCCGAATTTTGAATTTCCAATTTGTTTAATTATCTACTAGCCGCTACGCTGCTATCTTTCATCTGGCTTTTAAATGTACCAGAAAAATGCCTAAAGGGAACACCAAATATTAAATTTAAAAACTGCAGAGAATTTTACTCTGCGGAACAACTTTATAAAAATAAATTCAACAAAAATGTATTACATATAAAAAAATTACAATGAAATAAGCAATATCCCTTAATACAAATATTAATTATCCTAACAAATAAATTAACCAACTTTTCGTTGCTTTCTCTCGACAAACATCCAGTGTCCAAGAGAAACATTAAATTTAAAAACTGCACAGAATTATCGCCCTCATTTTTCCGAGTGGCAAAAGTGCTGATATCAGCAACAATGTCAATAGTGATATATTGACAACACGCATGCTATTGTTGCTGATATAATGAGAAAGAATTATCGATTTGACGCGATTTCATCAAAAATTATAAGATAAAAAAAATTCATCCGAATTTTGAGAAAATCGCTTCGAGGTACACTGGCTCTTGTCTAGATGCACCCATTTACCAATATCGTAGCCGTGGGTCTATTAGCTTACTCGCAGCGCGAACGAAAGACGCACACACACACACAGAGACAGACAGACTTTTCTTTTTATATATATAGATTTCAGATTTTGTAAACGTTTAACGAATTTTTGATTAACAAACTCAACGATTTCAAAGCGAGCAGTGGCAAAATTGTACGGGGAAAAAAATCTCCAGCGCTCGAGACTGTTTATCGAAAATTCTAAAGGTATGCTGTTTTTAAATATTTTGTGATATTGTTGTTGAATTCAATTTTATGTAGCTAACGTGCGAAGAACATGACAGTTAACCTTTCAGATTTTATTTATTTATTTACTTAAGTACCAACCTCGATCTCTAAATTAGTGTTTACGCAAATACAAAAATTCGCATGAGAGCCACAAAATGGAGGAATAAGCAACAACATGGCGTAGCTCGTCATCCTTTGTCTTTTTAATTATAGGAGAGGTTCATATGGAAACAGAGAAAAGCTGCAAAGAATATTAATCTGTTTGAGGCTATTTTGAATGTAACAACCAAATAATGCCTGCCATAAATTAAAAAATCCGAAAGAGTCCACATTTTAACGATTTACCTAAATGGCTCTTTTAAAATTTATCAGGAGAGATTATCAATAAAGTTGGCTGAAGTGAAATAGCGAAATATTTTATAAGACATTAGATAAATTTATATTTAGACTAGCATGGAAGCATTATATAACTTCTGTATATTAGAAAAGTTAAAAAGTATATATATATAAGTCTATAAAAATATTCAATGTTTTTAATTTGATATGTCATGGATTAAATTCATTTTTGTTTAAATCAACCAGATTAAAATATAAAAATATAATATTCTTCAGAGCCGCATCTAGTGCTTTTAAGTAGCTTAGTTTATTTATCAATAATAGATAAATTAAATCTATGGGATAAGTATCTTACATTCTGCCGGATGGCAACAGGCTCGAATGAAAAGCGAAAGAACACATTTACAGTTTGCGACATTTAAAGTGAATCAACGCAAAATCGTCCTTCGGGAGTTTTATATACCTGACGGGCTAAAATAAATTCATCGCCAAAAGACGCCAATTGTTTGTTCTCGATGTATATATATGTGTTCTGGCAAACCAGCCAGTACTGACAATTCTTATAACACATTTTCCTTCTGATTTGAAGTCATTCATAAAACATATCCATCGCCTGCGATACTTGAGTAATCCTATGAGAGGAAGCAACAACGGCGGTAAATATGAGGAAAAGTAATTTATATTGCAAAATATCTGGATGATAGAAGAAACCTGATTTTATTTCATATTCAGCACACAATTCATTTAAAAGTTTTTTTACATCATTCAAAAGTTTTTAGATGAATGTCATTGTATATTTGACTGGTTTTGAAATGATATTGACTATTATTAAAAGCTACTTATCTTGACGAAAGTGGTTGTATTCATTGAAAATAAATCTCCGTTAAACTGCCCCAGTCTCTATAGAAGGACAGAAGAAGTCAAGCTGCTTATTAGACCCCTGACACTGACAGACGTATTGGAAGCAGCTATTCAATTTAATATAAATCTAATGCATTATTTATCTCAGTACTGAGGTCAATGCTTACACTTGATTCTGAAGCAAGAATTGTAGTTATTCGTAGCCAATAGGTCAACATGTTGAATATATTCAAATCAAAATTTCAATAAAACCTTTCGACTAACCTTTTCTTCTTCAGTAAAGAAGGCTTTCATAACGGGTCTATTGAAAAAAGTTGAAAATAAATCTTAGCTATAAATTGATTTACTATTTTGAGTTTTAAAAAAGAATTATTATCAAAATAATAAAAAGGAGTCCTTTTCTTCTATCGTATTTCGTATAGCAAAACCACAGTTAATTTTTTAAGGAAAGAAACATTATTTAGAGTTTTCTTTTAAATAAATTTATTTTCACTGAAAAAAATTCAGTGTTTCAAGTTTCTTTTATTTTTTATACATTAAAGCAGTTTCATTTTATTATAGCATAGAGTAGAGTTTCTCTAAATTCATACCGCCATTCGCAGGAATACCGATAATCAGAAAAACTAAAGGAAAATCTGAGTAATTCAGAAGCACTTCATAATGGCTGAATTTATTATACTTACAAATTTGTTTTATTGATCAAATATCAGCCTGTTGACCATTAGGCTGCGTGCTGTCCATATGTTTTCGCAAGACAAATAAATGAGATAATGCAAAACATTTATCAATGTAAGCTGCGATCATATCTTGTCCACTTTAACCCAAAATACACACAGAAGAGTCAACAATATTAAAATGAAATAAATGGGCACAGAGACAGTCGTGTTCAATCAACAGTCTAATAGTGGTCACTGCAGCTGCACGAGGAGCATCCGGAACAAGATGGAAATTGTGCTGAGGACGCTCCAAGGTAAATATTGGAGGACGGGAAATGTGAGCAGACCCTGTATGAAAGGACCGTCTGAAGATTCTTTTTATCTCCAGCTTTGAAGAATGAAAAGCCAAATTTCTATTTGCTTTTGAATTAAACTGAAACCTAGTTTTGCAAAACTTTCTCATTTTCGTCAACACCACAGTGGGATGTTACCCACTGGAAAGACACTTTACGCTGAATTCTCTCAAGCAGAGATCTGAACACGATGGCTTTTATTCTCCTGATTACATCTTAAAGCCTGAAGAGCAAATGTGAAATTGGAGAGGATCATAACTCTCTGAAAGGAATTGTGGCGAATGGAAAGTTGCTGAAACGTTACATAGATTAATTCTAGCTCACCATCACATCAAAACGGGTTAGGGAAATTTCCAACTAGCAGGTAAAAACTAAAACGCCCACAAAAAATATCAGCCTCAGCTGCATGTGTAAAGTTCAGACGAGAACTATCTTTATGGATGTGAAACCTTTTATTAAGTAGGACAACGATCACTTGTTTCCAGAGCTATCGCACGGAATGCTTTAGAATAGCTGTCTAACATTTTTTGCTTTCTTATTTTGGTCCAGTCTTACATCAAATCTTACATTTTCTGATTTGGGTCCAGTCTCACTTCTTACAAATTTCATAATATGCATTATTAAAGATGGTTTGAAGCATTAATCATACTTTTAACGTTCGCCACCTTGAAGGAAAAAAATACAGGAAACTGAAATTTGAACAAAGCAATAACATTAATAACTCCGACAGTAGATGAAATTTCAGCCAGATAGCTCCTTACTTCTACATTTTTGATAGATAAGCCAGTTTCAAAGTGAATATAGGTTCAGCAAAGTCTGTAGTTTGTCACAGCGTTTATTCAAAACATTAAGTGAAAAACTACTTCCGCTAAGTTGAACGTAAAATGGTTTTAAATTAAAGCGGATAGAGCTGCGTTCTTGGTTGGTTGTTCATCTGTAAACGAATTTCAGAATTACAGTAATTTATACTTTTTGGAATTAACCTACAGTTTTACCTTCAAAATGGCTAACATATGTGTCTTTGTTGGTAATTATATAGTAATTGGGAAATTTTGTTGTCATTTGCCTTTTTTATTTTTCAAGTGTTCTCATATATTTGAAAAGCACATTTTTTATTGATTTTCCAGATTTCAAATCAATTAGAAACACTTCTCAAAAAATAATTTTTATTAGCGTCTTCCCCAGTTTTTGAAAGAGATTTGTTAAGTTTACATGAACACCCGTACGTTGTAATTTATCTTTTCTTTTTTCTTATAACTAAGAGTTATCTTTTTACAATAAAAATAAATAGATCGGAATAGTAATTTTTAGAGCTATTTAGCATCAAAACACATCTCTTAAAAAGGTTAGAAAGTAGATAAGAAGGAAGGAAAGGGTGGCTCTAGGAAGGATAAAAATTAGCTAAGAGATTAAATTATAAATCCACCATATAGATTTTCAAAATGACTTAGCTTGTCAAACCCACATTCCACATGTGGCGCAGGATAAATTGCAGTACGCCTTTAAATTGTAAATATTCATTTTTCTCAAAGAAAAGAAATTGTAGTTTTATATTGCAATTACAATGCTCGCTTTTCTTCAGTTGCTGAAGCGGACGCCCACGAACTCAATCATTCGCTGCTCCGCAATCCTCTATAGTTCTACTACGCAACCTATTCCCATAGATAGATCACTAAAAGCTAGTAATTCGCCTTGAGTTCGAACTTAGGTGAAAGGACTGGCTACATGGATAGCTTTCGTAATTATCCCATGCATTATGCGGATACGAGCCAGATTCCCTTAGAAAACCCTCTGCGAAAGCATCTTTTTCCTTAGGCAGATAGCCCTATATGCTTTGTCGTATCTAAACGACTTAAGCGATAGTCTCATAGATAGATAGTCTCATCATCGTAACATATGGAAACTTTACACAGCAGATCGCTACGCATTCATTCGAGAATTAGTAATCGGAGATTAATTCATATCCTTTAAAAGAACTAAACAGAAACAAGAGAATCAAAAGAGTGAAATAAATGTTACACGAAAGGGTTTAAAATCGTATGATGAAAGTTTTAAATATTGGGTTTTAAAGAACGTCTGAAATGAGATTACTGAATTTTTACCTTTCTTGTTTTTAAATAATCAGTATTTAATATTTTATAACTAGTATTATTATTGCATAAGTACAAGGAATTCAACTATTTTCAGGGAGCTCAGAATGCAATTCTAGTAAATTATCTTTAGTATTTTACTTTGTGCTTCTCTTTGTCGAAAATGTAATCACTCAGTATTTTTCATTCCATTTTCCTTTAAAATGTATTTTTGTGAGCAAGTCATTTCAGCACGTATTCCGATGAAAACCTTCTTAAACCTTTCTAAATTCAATGGCCTGCAACCATTCTAATTCATTCCTAAATTTATCCTATTACTTTTAAATTCTTAAATTTATCGAAAAATCTACCAGATTCCAGAAAATTAATCTTAAGTGATATGTTATGTACTGATGTTATTAATCGTAAGCAATCGTAAAGGATATGCTATGATTATTAATCCTAAGCGGTGTCATACCTCTATTTATAATTTCTCAAAAGCTGCTTAATTACTTCTTAGGAGTTTTTTGCCTTTTATTTAAGGAATATGTCATCACGATTTCAGAGGTCTTCCTAAATCAGACTGTGTGCATTGTTCGATATACCTTTAAATGAAAAATATCCTGTTACTTTTCTAATTTGCGAAAAATAAAAGAAGCTATCTTAAAATTTGGTTTTACTGATTTTGTAAAGCTTTGTTTGTAGAAAACTAAAATGCCAAGCAAATTAAAACCTGCTTATCTTCTAACCGTTGATTTCACAAAGAATTTCATAACAGCTTATTTAATATGAAGAAGTGCATAAGCACTCTTTGTGGGCTAAAATCGAAAATTGGTTCTATTAATCTCTGGAGTTTATGTTTTCGTTTCAAGATAGTATATTTAATCTAAAGCTTAAAAATTAATTTAATGAAATCAATCTATTTTCCCATTGTATTCCTCTTGTACAAATAACAACAATACGCCCATGTACGAAGCTGTAGACTGAAGAATAGATCCTTTTCTTTCATGCCTCCTTCGTATATACCATGAAATCACTGCAACTGATATATTGTCAAGCCAAATTTCATATTTCCATATGATGCAGCACATAAAAAATCATTATCCTTATTGAGAACCTTTTTCTTAATAGAAGAACTTTTTATTTTTTATTTTACTAAGAACATTTTCCAATTTATTACCTTAAAACGGAATGACTCTAATTTTTAAACTAATCTAAAATAAGGCATGGAATAAATTTTTGTTTGTGATTTCAAACCTGAAGCAAACCTCTCAAAGGAGTGACTAAATTATTCACTTCTTTTCAAAGCTGCCACAAAATTAATTTCGACAGCCTAAATATTAATGATTTCAGTTAGTTATTAACGAAAGAAATAAGTTGTAAATTATATGCATAATCTTTATTTCTAAAGTTTCACTGTAATACAGTTCAGATTTTTATCATTCAGCATCAAGCAAATCTTTTCTCCCCCTTAAAAGTACTGAATACACTCCAGGCTGCTTACCTTAATTTCAATTAATTACTTCTATGAATCTGACTTTACTTTTATTAGAAAAATATGGTTTTGATGAGCTAACATTTCTTTTATCGCGGAGGAAATATATAGTGATGTCAGATCAGATGGGTTGGTAAAACAATTGATCTAAAGTTATTACCTTGAAAGTTATTTTACTGACAATTTATACTGAAAAATAACTTATCATCGTACCTATTACAGCCGATGCTAACGAGAAACATATAACGTATGATGTAGATATATGAAAACAACGTTTGCCTAAAACTGATAACATTTCCTAATATCATTGTAAGCAGAGTTTCAAAATAATTTTTCAAAAGACCAGAAGAAAAAAAAATCAAAGGTTACATTATTGATTAATAGTTAAGTGCCAGAATGTGTTCCATTTTTGTTTAGATTTATTGTTAAAAATATAGCGAATTTTAACCGTTTAACACTATTATCGTATTTATTTCGAAAAATTACCTCTGCCTTCTAGCGTGTTAGAAAGAACAATAAACAATCCTGATAATTAACTGCACAAGATTACAAAAATTAACTGCAAGAGAAAATTAAAAGATCTGCAATATGGGCTTCGAATCTGCTTGATAATTTAACCGAGATCTGGGAAGAGAAAACTGAAGTTTGACATCTTTATCTTCCCGGGGTTAAGAACTGATAAACGTTTCTTAAAAAAGCATCTATAAGCTCGTGAGATGTTGAAGTTCATAAAGCGGCAGGGTGAGGGGTCGAGAATAGAAAGAAGGAAAGGAAAAGAGAGTATCAACTTCGCTCAACGGATAGAAAGAAGTAAGGCTGTTACAACAACGAAGACTCCCGATCGATTAAATAAATCGCGGAAGTGGGGCTCGTGAGCTAACACCACGACTGGCGACTCTAACGGAACAAACAAGTTTCGGAAATTGTAAAAAAGGGAGCTGGGGCTTTGGTTTCAGTGTCAGGACTTTCTGTTGCCAAGAGCGTTAAGAAAAGAATTTGTTGGAGACTGAATAACAACTTCCTGTCACCAAAAACAGAAAACTTATTATTTACCCCATTTTGTCATCGAAATTAGTTTCATTAAGGGTATTTCATATTCTGTATTAAATAATACTAAACTACCAAAGTTTGTTTATATTAACTAGCAGAATTTTGCCTCAGTCCTTCGAAGCAGATTAGTGGTAACATATTCGTAACACCTGTTGATATACTAATTTTCTAGAAGTTAAAAAAATTAAGTATGCCTTTTAACGCATTGTTTATCATTTCCTTTACTTGACAGATAGATGACTAGCTCTTGTGTATGCTTTCGTGACGAAAATGGAAAGCGCATACAGCTATAACCTGTTACTTTCTTTAGAACAGGCACTTCAAGGCCATTTTTTCCCAAACCACGATTATAAACCCATGGCAATGACAGCATGCGAGAAAAAAAACGAATATTCTAATTTTCTAAAACCCCTTAATATTCTCTGCTCGGTGGGAGGGTCACTATGCCCTTGAAGTACTTATTTAAAAGTAACAGACTTCAGCTTTTAGAAGATGTGTGGTTAATCCGACAAGAGCACAGTTGATGTTTCATATTTTCTGCCAAAGACTTCATCCGAATACCACGCAACCGTCACAGAACCCTTATTTGGGGGGGGGGGAATGTAGCTGGGTGCGATAATCCCATTGAAATACCAGGCACACCTTAACGCTGTCACCTCAGAATGCATGATGCTTGACGATATTTTGAGCCTCATTCTGTATGTCTCGTTTTCACCGGACCTTTACACTGACTCCCTCATTTGACTCCAGCACAAGTACGGACTTTGCACTAATCTGACATAGTCCATCTGAAACGCTGACAACACCATTTTAATACTGCCCCTCTGGAATGGGCGGTTAGTGAAACACAAACACTTGATACTAAGTCGTACAGTCCTTTCATGCGAAGCCTTCGGTGCAGAGTGTTGGCAGATATTACCAAATGGCGCTGAATCATGATGTAACAACTGTGGAGGTGACACGTCGGTTCCACTTGTTACTGTAATAATATACCGATCTTCAAATGAGGTGGCAACCCTTGTCGACAGAGCACAGGTCTCCGGACAACTGTGACTTGTTTAGTATTGTTTCCACATTCTAGAAATTACCGAACGATCAATGGCAAAGAAAAGAGCGACATCTTTGATTGACTGTCCTATTTTCAAAAAATTGCGTGGCAATTAATTAAATTTTTAGAAGTATCGACATAACAGCAGCGCTGGAGCAAGATATATGGCAGCCAAAATAAATTAAAATAATCAACAAGCTGTCATCGCATAACGCATTTATCTTATTTTATTTATTTGTTTATTTATTTTTATTTTATTTTATTCCCCCATAATCTTCTGAAATTTCTCAGCAGTGCTAATGCTTACATAAGCTGAACGTGATCAAAAAAATGAACGCATGAACATTCTAAAAACTGTTAAAAACTTTAAATCATGAACGAACAACTGTACAGTACAGAACAACAACGCACACGACAAAGCATCAATGTAGTCTAATTCATATTTATTTTTTTCATATCTTTACATGTACACGTTTATGTTGTATAGTTATATTCATGTATATGTCATATTTTTATGTGTATACATATATTGTAAGTTTATATTGCATGTATATTTACATGTTGTGTTTACTTTTATGGAATATGTACTATATAAGCTATATTTGTATATTCTATGAGCAAGCCAAAGAGACCACTCTGTACCACATGTACCATTGTAACCAATATAAAAACGCTTAGCTATGCTAAACTTATGCCCAAATTAACATTTTTCAGACTATACTTTCACTTCTACTTTTGTCAGCTTCCCCCAGGGTGCAAGTATAGTCATGTATATGAGCGTAGAATTCTTGAGTGCAGGAGAGAGCTTTTAACAGCCATCGTCTCGCAGCTGAATTCTTAAATCGGCTTTAACTTTGCTAACCGTAACTGGTGGTGAATGTCTGAGGACTTGTTATAATTTATTATTTTAATCTTTACTTTAGCATTTGTTTCTGAATTTTCCGCAAGCTGCGGAGACTAGTTTTCTTTATGCGCAGGTTGCGCAACCGTCATGTTGATGATTAAATAAAAAGGTTTATTTGAAACTTTCTTCTGATGTCGAAATCCAGAAATTAACATTCAGAGTAGTTTGAATTTCGTACAATTTATGTACTACAGTATTCATCTTCTTTGGTACTAAAGTACTCTCTATTGAATAGTGCAATATTTCACAATGAGTATTGATAAAAAAATTAAAATGTAAGATACTTAGCTTTCAATTTTAATTAACAACATGATGATTAATACTTTCAGATTTCATCTAGAAGGTTATTCAGTAAAAACTAAGCGATTTCAAAGAAATAAATATAATTCTTAGGAATACTTCTTAATGTGATTGATTTAAATAAACATGTATTAAAATCATGAGATGTCTAATTACAAATATTCAATATTTTTATGAAATTCTCTGGCTGGATTAGTTAAAATCATTGAATATTTTTTTTATGATAGCTATGGCTGGCTGCGCGAGCGGCTAGTTTTAGCGAAATAATATTGCGAATATAAAACTATGTACGGCAAACTTTAACACTCTGTCGGGAATTCTGGAGATATGCTGTTCTTAAATATTTTGTGATTTTGCTGTTGAATTGAATATTGTGTAGCATAAGTGCGAATAAAGGGATATTTAATAAAGTTAACACACATAACTCTAAAAATAATAAGACAAAAAAAGTTTTGTAAGTCGTCTTACTAAAGATAAAACATTTAACACTGCATCTGGAATTCTAAACATATGCTGTTATGCTGCTTTTAAAATATAAGTTTGTGATTTTTCTCTTGAATTGTATGTGAAGTAAGTGCAAAGGAAACGCTGCTTTATAATAAAGTTTAAAAGACCAAAAAAATAATAAATGGGTTATCAAGGAGTGAGTGCAACAGTTGGCTGCCAGACTGCGAACTCAAAATGCCAAACAGATATAAAATGGTGCTCTATGTATAAGTGAACCGCACATGTTTTTCAATGAACACATAAGTTTTCAAGTCTACACACTAATTTGCATTTCTCAGCGTCACCTTCAGTTATCAGGCAGACTATACATAAGTGAATTCTAAGCGAACTTAAATAAGTGAATAACAAAAGGAACTACTATGAATGTGATAAGCAAATATTACACAGGAACTCTGCAAATATACTGCTCGACATTGAAAATGCAACACCAAGAAGGAGTGGTCAGAAAGTGATGAAATTTGGAAATAAGACAGAGACAGTAAGATGCAATAAGTGATCTTTATTTCAAAATGATAGTCAGAATACAGAGCGAGAACGGCGTCGGCTCAGTAGGATGTATAACCACCGCTCGCAGCGATGCACGAAGAAACACGTCTAGGCATAGAGTCAATAAGAGTACGGATGGTGTATTGAGGGATGGCTCTTTATTCCCTTTTAACCATTTGCCACAGTTCGTCTTCTGAACGAAGCAAGGGCAGAGTCTGCAAACGGCGTCTAATCACATCCCACACATGTTCGATTGGTGACAGGTCAGGAGAGTACGGTGGCTAGGGAAGCATCTGTATACCTTGCAGAGCATGTTGACAGATGCGAGCACTGTGTGATCTGGCGTTATCCTGCTAAAAAATTGCATTAGGCAGCCTCTGAAGGTAGGGGATTGCCACTGGCCTCAGTACATTATCCGAGTATCGTTGGGCCGTCATAGTGCCCTGAATACGAACTAGAGGTTGCCTGGAATCGTAGGCAATAGCGCCCCAAACCATTATGCCATGTTGTCGCACGGTGGGGCGTTTAACAGTTTCTGCCGGATTAGATTTGTTTCCACATCGACGCCACACACGTATGCGGCGACTGTCACTAGATAAACAGAAGCGTGACTCATCTGAGAACACGACGTTTCGCCATTCTGTCATCTACATCGCTCCAGTCCGGCACCATTCTAAACCTTGAAGTCTATGCTGTGGGGTCAATGGCAGTCTTCTTAACGGACCTTCGATAATTCGTCTGGCAGAAATAACGACACGAATATTTCCCATTCTGCACGTTCCTTCCCTTATATCTTACTTCACGTGCGTCGAAGAGCTGCGCATTTCACATCATTCGCATAATTCAGTGACGTGCGTCTATTCTAAAATTTACATAAATTTCTGACCACTCCTTCCTGGTGTTGCATTTTCAATGTCGAGCAGTGTATGTGAACAGCACCTATGATGTAATTAATATAACCAGTTTATATTTCTCAGTATAATGTATCTGAATACCTTCTTATATCCATGTCACCGCTGACCTTCTAGAGTAAATATTCTCTGTAAACTCAGAATCACAATGCATAAAACATTGCTAAAATACTCATTCAGCACAGTCAAAGTCTTGACAGGATCTCTTTAATAATCACAAGTCACAAATACCCATCTTCCGAAGTAACTTTATAAATTCCGCTACAAATTTAAATATTCCAAAGAGAGATTTTTTGGCTGGGCCTAGTGACAAC
Organism: Stegodyphus mimosarum; assembly: GCA_000611955.2. NCBI lineage: Eukaryota > Metazoa > Arthropoda > Arachnida > Araneae > Eresidae > Stegodyphus > Stegodyphus mimosarum. Next base: position 94,855 of record KK119360.1, on the reverse strand, counting down.
AGAATGCTCCACCAATTAAATACAAATGCTAATAGTCATATTGTAGAGACAATAGGTATTTTTCTGAAAGCAAGCGACTTCAAAAATGAGCTGTGCCGTCGCAGGGATTCGAACCACGGACCTCTTGAATACGCGTCGAGCGTGCTGACCTATGCACGAAGGCATGCGAAGAAGGCGAAGGAAATACCTTACATACTCCCCCTTTTAAAGGGGGACTACTGGAGATTAGAGGACCCAATCGCCAAATCCTGGTGTTGGAGAATCATCAACCACCACGTTTTTTGATCGGGCGCCACTGTAGAGACATTAGTCTATTTGGAAACAGGAGACATAAAAATGAACAATGCCCTCTCCGGTAGTCGAACCACGGACCACTCAAATGCGCACCGAACGTGCTGACCACTACACCACGAAGACATGCGAAGAGTAAGTAATACTGCGAATTTAGCGACAGCGTAAAAACCTCAACAAATCGTTTTGAGCGACCGTTAAAGTTTGAAACATTTCACATATCTTTAATTATTATCATTATTTTGTAATTTCTGAGCAGTTAGAAATTTTAAATCGGATGTTATATTGTGTAATTTTTCATTTCTCCGTTTTAGTTGTAAAATTAAAATATTTATCATATCTTATGTCTTTCATTATTAATTTTTATAGCTAAATTTTCAAATTTGTCAAGATTTTTTTCTCTCATTTTCTGTAAAGAAAGAAATAATCCTTCTATTATGTTTGTTTAATTTAATATTAGAAAACATATGAGAGATTTTTGCCTGCCCGTGAAAGAAACTTTTTAAGAGAAGCTGATTCATATTTAAGTTATACAAGAGGAAAACCTCGAAATCTGTCATTTAGACAAAGCATTCGCTGGAATTTGATACTAGATTTATAATATTATGAAATGTACGGCTTAATAATACACTGGTGGACAGTTGCTAAGGACAAATCATAAACGGCTATATAGTGCATAAAAGTGTAAGTGTGGTTGGATGCCAAGTGAAATAAAGTAATGCCAGAATACTAGTCATAACAATAAGATAATTTATTGTGCTCTGAAATCCAGAAGGCTTTGAAAAGTGCTCAAGAGCAAAAATGGTCATTTTGTGCTGAAAACGTAAAAGTGAAAAAAAATGCACATACCTTTCGTAGGCATTCTGTCGTAAGATACCATTACAAGGTATGGCCACCATGGAGGGCGATGCAAGATTCCTCATGTCATGCCATGTTTTACATAACATTATGCAGCAGCTGTTGGGGTAATTTATCCCATTTCTATGTCAGTGCATGGATGAGGTTTTCCTTGTTTATTGGAGGGCGCTGTCGACCAACAAGACTCATCCCCAAAGCATCTTAAACATTTTCGATAGGATTCAGATCTGGAGAACGTGCTCACCATATGAGGCGTTGAACATCCTCGCTCTCTAGACACTCGTAAACAATGACTGTTTGATGACATGTTGTGTTGTCGTTCGTAAAAACAAATTTATCACCGACAGCACCACGGAACATGCTAGCATGAGGCAGCAGAACATCATTAATGGATTGTTGACCAGTCCTAGATGGAAGCACACAGGGCGACGTAGGGCCGTTGAGAGTGATCCCAGCCCATTTTCCTGCCTTCCATTTTGTGGTTGTTATGTCTGCTACTGTCATCCATCCTCAGCAATTGTCCACCAGTGTATTATAAGTAAGTCTGATATTGCACAGCTTTATTTACAGAATTACAGAATTTTTATTTGCAGAATTAAATTCATCGCATAAAATTGTAAACTAGTTTTCTTAAAAAGACTATCAGTTCCAATCTATTTCAATGGTATATTATTTGATGCCTCATATAAATTCGAAGCATTCATACAAATATAAAGCAACAAAAATAAAAAAAAATCTGAAAGGATTCAGATTTTAGATTACGTCCAAAGGGATTTTACTTATTGATATGATAATTTGCCGAACGAAACAAACATTAAACTAAACCCAATACAATTCCAATAATCAACCCAGTACAATTCCAATAACCAACATAATACAATTCCAAAAATTCCAGTAGCCAATCCAATACAATTCCATTAACTGACAAAGAAACATAAGCACTAAATTGAAAAGTGATTCAACGCCTTTTTGTTTCCGACGCAAAATACCAAAACGAAAGTAATAGTCCTTCGGGACTGAATCCCTTTGGACTAATAACAAGCTGAAAGTTAATGTAAAATAATAAGGCGTTTTCTATTTCATTTTGAATACTATGATCTGAGTATGTAGACTTCAGTTTAAACTTGAAGAAATTCTAAATTTATGCAGTTACACGACAGGCGTACTTTGTCTAAGAATACTATCTCCGAAATTAAAGATAAGTAGATTAGAAAAATACGTAAATTTTTATAACTCAAATCAAGATGGTAAAGCTAAATGCAGAATAAAATGTCCTTAGTTATTACTTCATAGTAAATTAACACCTCATTCAGACACATGCATTTATTTAATAAAGAAAATATTTAATTATTTAGGATGCTGTTGAACTTATTTCATTGGATTGCTTCTGAAAGAGAATTGAAACGAAATGTTACGTGCGTACAGGTTCGTAATGGATTAAATACACACAGAACCGATGATAGCTTGATGAAATTTATTTTTTCAAAAGGAATATTTACAGTTCTAGAACGTTTCACAGAAATACTTGCACAGCTGTTCTAAATGTAGCAGAGCACAATCAGTAGTTACCACTTCAAAGAAATTTCCAGTACCTTCGATTTCTCGATATTGTTAGAAGGCATGTACAGCTACAGTTACATAGGGCCGGGTGCAGTTACAGTTACACAGGGAAGGACCGGTTACAGTTATACAGGCATTAGACAAAAATGTCACCAAAATCATCGCCAGCTTACCGCTGTCTCTCGAATTAGGAGAGAAAGCCATTTACCTCAATGTTAAATGGATTTGCCGCTATAACCTCCGGATCTTCACACTCTAGAGTCCTTTCGGGTTACATTATACAAAAGATACTACCGTTTCACATGTAACTTCACTACGAATATTTACATACATTCAAAATTCATAACAGAATATTTCCCTCAAGTGTGGATGTACTTTTGTAAGTCAACTCTTGATTAACCGTTCGGAAGACCTAGTCTAAAAAATATTAAGTTTATTGCAGAATGATGAAATAAATCATCATAATAAAGCAAAATTCTATAAAAAACACAAAAAGGAGAAAGCTGTATTCGCAGATGATGCAATCTTAGCGGTGTTCCTCAATAGTACGTAATTTAATTATACATAGTTTATAATATACAAAATACAATTAAATCATTCACTAAAAAAATCCTTAAATTTAAACACTAAATTAAGTATACAGAATCTTGCCTTTCCTACTGACTCTAATCGAAATCCAAGAAGAATAGAAGCAAAGTATTTTTTATGTTCTTGTTTTAATGCTGATTTAATTTACAATCTTAAATGAACTTATTCTCCAAATTAAATTTCTTACCTACTTAAAAGGGCAGATAAATTATTAAGAAATTTTTTTATTAATTTTAATGCAGGCTATTCCTTTCTCCCCTGATTTTTTTTTTTTTTTTTTTTTTTTTTTTTTTTTTTTTTTTTTTTTTTTTTTTTTTGCTGCTGTCGAAATTAACTGTTATTTGGGGTTAACCATAGACATGTTCCTGGCTGGTATTACCCCAGATAATCGGGAGTGCACTATAGATTACTAGGACACAAATTTCTCGAACTAAAACAATAAAAACCTCGAAGAAACACACTTAGTAGCTTGATGCAACCTTAACGAGAAGACGTGACACTCAACGAATTAGGGATAAGACTGTCACATAATTTCACTCTCGAATTTTAATGAAGGGAATAGGTTTTAAATCTTTGTGAAAATATACTCGAGAGAGATTGATAAATGTTTAAATACTAGAAAGAATGCAGCAATAAATTTTTAGATGTTTGCAGATTATTGAAAATCTATGAAATCTTCAATAAGTAGTATATGTTTCTGCCATTAATAGTGCAACATTGTCTATACCTGTAAAAGGTATTTCTCCCGCCTTCTTACCATGCCTTCGTGGTGTAGAGGTCAGAAGTTCGAGTCCCGGCGAGGGCATTGCACATTTTTCATGTTTCCTGCTTCTAAATAACCTAATGTCTCTACATTGACGCCCGAACTAAAAAAGGTCTTGAATGATTCTTCACCACCAGGATTTAGCGATTGAGACCTCTAATCCCAAGTCGCCCTTTAAAAGGGGGGAGTATATAAGGTATTTCTCCCTCCTTCTTAGCATGCCTACGTTTTGTAATGTCCAGCCCACTCGGCACGTATTAGAAAGGTCAGAGGTTCGAGTCCCGGCGAGGGCATTGCACATTTTTCATGTCTCCTGTTCGAAATAACCTAATGTCTCTACATCTGATTCATAAATGGAAAATTCTCAAAAACATACAGTTTTAAAAATTTTAGTACGAGTTTAAATAATAAAAGTCTTTCCTAAGATTATACTAAAGAACTGAAAAAAGATTGTTCCTCAATATTTCCATTAAAGTTTCCTTCCTCCTTCAGAGCTTCTCAAATTTACAACGTATTTGCTTTTATAACTGAAAGATAGGGATGCCTACGCAACAGGCTGACTGAAAGTAATAGCTACTTCATTTCTATTGATTATGCTAGAAAGAAGCATCAAGGCTTTCATTCATTGCGATACCTCACCCTGTACTCCTGATAGCTGAATTAAGCTGGTGATCGATGACTAGAACAATCCCTGTAAGGAAACTGCATGGAAATTTTTGCTTTCTGCGGAAACTCTAACAAGAGTTAGAGAATACCGTACTTGATTACACTTTCCTAACCTTTCAGTTTTCCTACCATTTCGTTTGGTTGTCTAAAATGCGTTTCTTAAATGTAAAGAAATAATCATTTATTATTTTTGAGGGATGTTATTCTTTCACAGTAAATAACCGATCTTCGTGTTCTAATTTGATGAGATATATTCGGAAATATTCTTTAGATGTGAGTTTTATATTTTTATAAATTTTTTATTTGATACTTAACATTTAAATTTATAATCAGAAGAACAGTTTTCATCCACAGCTGTTATTTTTAAGGTAATAAACGTAACAATTTTTATTTTTGTTATTGTCTATCTGTGCAAAACTCGTTTGGCTGATTCATTCATTACTCAACCATACATCATTTTAACGAATGTTTTACTATTGAGCTGTGGTATTTGAAAAGCTTTCATTCATTGAATGAATGAGAGAAAAGGATTTAATTAGAAATATTTCCTCAGAAACTGCTTTGTCCACTTCGTATAGTTATCTGTAGAGTCACTAATTACTATAAAGGGTAGCAGTGATATACCTTACTGAGCAGCGGTATTTTGCTCTACCAAATAGCGGTAAAGAGTGGCATGGTAGTTCGTGAATTTAATGCCGTAATTGGCATGGACTCTCTTCAAGTTCTATAGGAAAGAGATAATGTCGAAATTTATGTCGGATGACATTCTGAAAGAAAAGATTTTTGAATGTCTGTGAAGATAGGGAACTTTGTAGAGTCATTAGGTTTCCTGAAGCAGGAGCCATGAAAAACGTGCAAAGTCTTCCCTGAGATTCGAACTTCTACCTCTCGTTTGCTGGCTTCCAATTCCACACGAAAGAATGCGGTAAGGAGGGTTTGGTTTGGTTTATTTGATTATGTCAAAGCTATCTGCCTAAGGGAAGGATACCTTTGCGGAGAATTTTTTAAGAGAAGCTGACTCACATACACCTTACACGTGAGAAAAACCATGAAAACGCCCATGCAGTTAGCCTACTCACCGGGATTCGAACCCCCAGAGAAAACTATTAGTGTTCAACTATTTTAACGCTCGGCCGCTGGTGGGTCGCGGTAAATACCTTACAAAGTTTTAGTGTCGAAAGCCTTTCCAGTTATACTTAAGCTGTGAGATTAGTGTTAAATATCTCTAAACAACATCTGCATATACATACGCATAGTATTTCGAGGAAGAAAATACTGATTAGGTTTGCAGACCTCTTTTTTAAGCAATAATTGAAAGCTGGTATTACATAGGCATTATATAGGCCGGTATTCTAAGGTTCAAATATTTAACAGGGATTATTGAGAAATTATTCAACATTTCTTTTCAACAATTAGAAGAGAGATTTCAACAATTAGATTGCCACATAAAGGCGATGAAGGATGCTATGGCAAAATATCAAAGCATCAACACTGAGTTATTGTCTTAAAGCATTTGAATAATCGTTATAGAAAATCAGGTGAAACTATCTGATGATGTAATTTCAACTGTGCTTGTATTCTCGTAGAAAATGTTTCATTGCCGATTTCTTGAAAAGACTAGAAATTCTCTAGAGCAATACGACTAATGGATTTATCGATCTGCCTGAGGGACATCTCATTAAAATTTTAATGGCAAACGCAATTTTTTTGTGTTCCGGGGACGCGATACATGTTTTAAAAGTATTGCTCTGAATGTGTTGCTCACTTTAATAGTAATTTTATGTCTGAATTCGAATTTGACGGAAGATGAAAGTAGAGTCTGTACGAAAACCATGTCCCAAATAAATTAATATTTTCAAATTACTTAGGGATGAATATACTTCTTATGAATGTGAAAGTAAAATATGCGAGTAAAAACCATCCTAAAACGTCTGCATGGAGCTCGTCAATCACTTTTGCCTTATTATGAGAAATAGATCTTTTCAAAGGCTAGGTGGTAGAACTACATTCATTAATAATTTTTTTTAAATTGGGAGTAACATCAGGAAGTCGAAAAATATTCCACTGTAAATGGATCGCGAAACCTTGTCGCTTTGATCCTTTCATCCAAATCATTGGGGCTTTCAAATGAAACTTGCTAAACAAATGCGATGTTTAGAAACATAGAAGTTTAGAAACATAGAAGATCAAGGTGTTATTCTATTTAATGGTCAAATATGAAAACTACTTACCGCTTTAGTGTTGATGCCACAGCCGTCCAGGAGTAAAATAAACAAACATACGGAAAGCAGCTTGTTATGTTTGCGATCGGAGGAAAGAGATACTGATAAATATCGTCTCAGATTATTAAAAATGTGAAACATCTGTAATGTTGAAAACTAATCCAAAGTTTTTACATTACATGAAGTATCGGCACTCATTAAAGACATAATTGCTATTCATCGAGAAAACTACGCTTTGCACAAGGTAGACAAGAGTGGCATAAAAATGAAGAAAGAGCAAATTTTCAAAATTATAAACGCCTCGGAAAGAACATGCTGAAAATTACTAGCGACTAGCTTTTGATTATCTGTGAGCTTCTCCTAAACAATAACTGTTCCTCTAAGGGCCGTTCAGACTGGGCTTTATCTCGCCTTGGAAAAGAACATGCCTCCGAACGAACATGCTGAAAATTACTAGAGACTAGCTTTTGATTATCTATAAGCTTCTCCTAAATAATAACAGTTCCCCTAAGGGCCTTTCAGACTGGCGCTTATCTCGCCTCGGAAAAGAATATGGTGAAAATTAACTAGCGACTAGTTTTTTGATTATTTATGAGCTTCTCCTGAACAATAACTGTTCCCCTAAGGACCTTTCAGATTGGGGTTTATCTCACCTCGGAAAAGAACATGCCTCGGAAAGAACATGCTGAAAATTATTAGCGACTAGCTTTGGATTATCTATGAGCTTTTGATTATCTATTAGAGGCGATACGAAAACCATGTCCCAAATAAACTAGTGTTTTCAAACTATTTAGGGATAAAAGCACCTCTTATGAATGTGAAAGTAAAAGATGCGAGTCTAAACCGTCATAAAAAAATCTGCATGAAGCTTGTCAATCACTTTTGTCTTATTAATGAGACACGGAGGATAGATGGTAGAACTACTTTCATTAATAAATTTTTAAAAATTGTGAGTAACATTATAAAATCAAAACATATGCCATTGTAAATGGATTGCGAAGCCTTGTCACTTTAATCCTTTTACTCCTATATTACTTCTATATTGAATTCCTATATTACGTAATCTTATATTACTTCCCCTGAACAAGCAGCTATCTTTTGATTATGTATGAACTTCTCCTGAACAATAATTGTTCCCGTAAGGGCCGTTCAGACTGATGTTTATAGTGCCTCGGAAAAGGACATGCTGAAAATTACTTCTCCTGAACAATAACTGTTCCCCTAAGGGTCGTTAGGACTGAGGTTTATCTCGCCTCAGAAAAGAAAACGCCTTCGAAATAGCATGCTGAAAATTACTAGCGACTAGCTTTTGATTATCTGTGAGCTTCTCCTGAACAATAGCTATTCCCTTAAGGGCCATTAACACTGAGGTTTATCTCGCCTCAGAAAAGAACATGTTGAAAATTACCTAGCGACTAGTGTTTGATTATCTATGGAATTCTCCTGAACAATAGTTGTTCCTCTAAGGGCCGTTCAGACTGGGGTTTATCTGAGCAAATGGAGTCAGTTCTATGAGTCCACTAGCTCCGCTATACCTGCAGTTCAGATTTTTCAACTCGCTCTCCTATGGGGAGAAACTGGTTCTGGAGATGGGTCGACGATGTCAGATGTCTCCTTTATCTCAGTTAAACTTCGATCTGAACGGCGTTTTTACAGACGGACGTGTCATGACTCATCTCTTGAGATTCTTTATATGTGCCTCAGTAAAGAATAATACATGGGAAATGCACATCGAGTTGAATCATCACCTCAAGACAGAAGGTCGGCGCTAGTCATCTGCGTTACACAAATGCGTTCTTATAAAAAGTAATCTAAAGTTGGCTGTTCGATTGAATAAGTGCTTTGATAACATATAGCAGATTTAGTTAATACTAACAAATGCGGTAAAATATAATACATCGCTCTGTAATTTACAATAGCAGATCACTTGTATCAAGGTGAAAAAACATTTTATTTATAAAGAAATCAACAAGAAATTATGAACCTAAAGAAATATCGCATCATGAATTATGTTTACTAAAATAATAATAAAAGTTCGAAACAATTCGCGCCATATGTTATTCATATGGCAGCTATTCTCAGCTAAACACTTAGAATACCGCCATTGCTTATCGGATACGCAATTTCTATGCGCAGTTTCATAGATTGTTACCAAATATGTCTCCGGCGACAATGTATCCGATCATGCGCAATGCTCTGGTGCAAGCACCGCAGATGTGTATCTGATGCGCGAGACGTACTATGTCCCTGATATGACGGTTTGGCGCAGGCGTCGCAGAGATACTTGTTCGGAGATGTCTCCTCGTGTAGACGGCGCTGTTTCTTGTAAAGATTACTAATTAATTAGTTAATTAATTAAAATTATAACTAAGGTAAATTTCATTTTATATATTGAATTTTTCCAAATATGCGTCACTGTTAAAATCTGTATTCTGTACTCATTGTGAACTGTCTAGACCATGATACTGAATAAAATGATAAAACTATAGCATATTCTTTATAACAAAAGAGTCATTAAGGATGAAAAACTAATATGTGGAGATAAGGACACTTTTCAGTTTCTGAGTTTTGACTATTTGAATAGGTTTTGATAATTATTTACTTTTGATTATAGTTGAAGGACTGTCAACCATTAATTTCCGCCGGAGAGGAAAAGGAAACTTCATAAAGCTTTTTAATGCTTTTACATTACGTCTGACAAAAAAATGAAGTTCAGCTGCAGATGGAAGTCTTAACAGGATATTTATTCAGATATTGAAACACTAGATTCCTAATCATCAGAAATTGAGTACTTTCGATTCTAAATATTTTAATTTCAATCTTTACTACTCAAACGTTTCGTCAATATCAATTTTAAGCCAAGTACTCAGCAGATCGTATTATAGTCAATTTATAATAACACAAATATTGTGTAACTCTAGTTCAATAATGGCAAGACAATTTCTACTCTTCTATTATTTCTGATCATTTTTACTATCATAAAGCTTTATTTTTTGTTGGTGCAATAAAGAGGACGACCGAAAAATTTAATTGATGACGCAAGCAATTTTCTATGCACCCCGGCAACGTGATACCAATACACAAAGACATCACCGCCCCAAAAGGAACCATCATTATCTCTCTGAGTACTACATTGCCTACCCCCTCCTATTAAACCCTTCCGAAGCAGTACTTGTGGGCGTTCTATGTAATTATGTCTACCAATACGCGAGACCTGTTGCTGTCCTAGCCCGGGCAGGAGTGAAGTGAATTAAGACACGACCAGCTGATCTCCAGTTGGGAGCCGAGGTTGGATATTATTACCCGAAGCCCCAAATGTGCAGACACACGCAGCACACAAATCGACCGCAGAGCAGTTTCCAAATATTAAATAAGGAAAATAAGAAACATACAGAATCCGATCTTCGGTCTTTGTCGTCTCCATTTCATATTTCAGAGATTATTTTAGTGAATACCGTCTAGTGCAACCCTAGAAAAGTTTTGCATCGGTAATTTCATAATTATTTCTCGAAGGCGATTGTGAAGCCAAACGCTGAGTACAGTTTTTGAAGTAATGAATATCTGTTTCCAATAAAATGAGAAAATTCTAGTATAGAAAACAGCGGTTGTAGATCTCAGATTTTTCGTTAATTATGTTTACAAATAATTTAAAACCGCTTGATGCAATTTCGCGAATTTAATCGTAGCAAAAATTTTTAGCAGTCGGGTAACGCTTGAGTAAAATGTATGAGAAGAAAAAGAAAGTAGTAAAATAAAGTATTTAATTCGTAGAATGCAGTCCCACTCGGAAAAGTTACTGCCGGATCTATCAGCAATAGCAGCTTGTATTTCAAGAATTTTTTACTTAAAAAATATTTTAGTCAAATAATTGTTTTAAATATTAGCTAAATGTTTAAATAAAGAGTCATTTTTATTTAAAAACTACAAAATATAGTTATAATAAACAGACCTATGAAATTTGATTACTTTGAAAGAGGTTCAATGAATTTTGAGTTTTTCTCACAATAAGCAATGACTAGAGGAATGACTTGCCTACGCCAGCGCTTCTTCATTAATTTTCTTGTCATCATTGGGAGTGTACGAGATACATTTATGCAGCTTTCTGCGTCATACGTAGAAAGCTAATTGTTGAATGGAGATTCTATGAAAGAGGGAGTTTTGTTCTCAGTGTTTTGTAATGTAAAGCTGTATTTCACAAAATCATAAGGGAATTATGCTTTTTTTGCATATTGGCTAAAATTCCTTGTTTAGATGTACTGAAAGTTCGCAATCTTTAAGTTTTGCTGTATAATTTCATTTAGATGAAATTGTAAAACCCAGCTGGTTTAGTATCTATAATATGTTAATTAACGTTGTAGAGACATTAGGTTATTTCGAAGCAGGAGAGATGAAAAAAGAGCAATGCCCTCGCCGAGACTTGAACCATGGACCTCTCGAATATGCGCCGAGTGTGCTGACTACTCTATCAGACACACACCAAGGCATGCGAAGAAGGCGGGAGAAATACCTTATAACGTTTGAGTAGTTTAAAAATTTTTACAAAATGTTCATTGCATTTTAACTAATCATGAATAGAAGCAGCAGTTTAATTATTATCGTGAATAGAAGCAAATGTTTGATTGACAAAAGCAAGCGAGGGATATGGGAAAATCTTGCTGCTGATTTAGATTAAGAATGGTAATGTTAGTTAATCTCTCTAAACAGAAGACCATAATATCGCTTAATTATATTACTTGATTAAAGTTTTTGTTTATATGTGTCAAATAAAAGTTGAGCTTTAATTTGCTACTTAAGATTCCTTTTAATTTGATTATTTCTTATTTCTATGTTATAGTAATATGCTTGCAATAAATCTTTCTGAATGTGTCTTTTAAAAATTTATTTTTGAATGTATTACCATTTGAAGTCCCTTGCTCCTGGGAACCGTTAGCTTGCATTAATTTTAAAGATCCGTTTCAGGGAGTAGAAAACAAGAACAGATGATGCGTAAAGCTCTAACGGAGCGAAATTCTATGCCGCTGATGGCTGCATTTCTTCAACGGTCCATGTATAAATAGTGAGAAAAACTGGAGAAGAGGCACCAAAAATGGATGCCTACCAGCTGGAGTTATGGAAGATCGTTCTAATTCTAAACTTTTGGATAATTTGCGTATCATAATTTATTAAGCTTCTGATGTTTTTCTAGCATGAATTGTTCACTTTAAAAGAATTTTTGAGAAGTGGTTAAAATTTAGCTCTCTATAGAATTTAAACTTTTATAGATCTGAGCGTTACTAAGAAACCATAGCGCGTTGACAACGTGTCTTAGAAGTTTATTTTGTAAAACATGCATCTTCTTTCTTTGCCATCTGATAGTTAAACAAATGAAGATGGCGTATGGGAGAATTGGCGCTACCATTGCTAGATAAAGTTTTCTTATATTTCCAGTGAAGAGTTTGGAATGTTTTCTTATGAAGCAATAAAGCCATTATTTGTTCTTCTTATTGATTCATTCACTTAAGAATAAATGTAAGCTTGCTATCTATCATTACACCCTGTTGATAGTGGTAATGAATTCGTTTTTGATAATAAGGCTTTCCTGACAATAGCCTCGTGTGTGCGAAGCGTAGATATGTTGCGTTTGGAAAGACTGATTTTAATCTATGGAAGTCGGCACTAGTGCTGTTACAGAAACTAGTGCTAAGGAATATTGGTATTATCTTGGAGATGCTCAGGATTGATGGATTGTGTCATAATTGCAATATCATCTGCGAATTTTGAAACTTTCGAGGGGAGATGATTTGACTCATCATGAAAGAAGATAATGAAGACAGTTAAGCCGAGGATCGAGGCGTGTGGAACACCTGCTCTGATTATCTTTTCTTCTGAATAAATATTGGCCTTATGAATTTAAAAAGTTCTATTATCCAAATAGCTGATGATTATTTGAATGAATGCATTAGGAAATCTCAAATGTATCTTCTTGTAATAAATTGCTTCATGCCAAACTTTTTCAAAGTCTTTCTTCTGTAAAACAGGAAGCGACAGTTTCTTTTTTACTAAAAGATTCGCCTATAGTATCAATGACATCGAAGTTCTGATGCTGAATGGAATGTTCCTTGTGCAAGCTGAATTAAAGATTATTGATAGAATTTTGATTTTCCCGAAGTATATTAAGTCTATTGTGTATCTGGTCTAAAACCATCAGAATATTTAAATTTTCAAAATTAATCTTTGCCATACGATTTTTTAATAATAAAGAATTATGGAAATATCTCTTGTGCCAGTTAAAAAGATATCTGCGTTTATGTCGATGATGCTATGCTAAGATTTCTATCAGCAGGCCATGACTCCAGCTTTCCTTTAAACGTTGCTACCATCACCTTCTAAGAGTCAGACACAAAATATCATCACACAGACATACATACCTACGAGCATATGAGTATGCGTGCATGTATATACATATATAAATATTTTAGGCATATTTTTATCTTTTTTTTTTAATTTCTTGTCCAACATCAATCCCAAACTGTCTTCATACAGCTGTTGTAAATCTATTAATAGATAAATATTACCTTTCGAAATCGTTGTTATAATGCTCACTCACGAATGGAAGGAAGCCAGCATATGCACCTGCTTAGCTCGTTCTAAATTCTACCATTGTCATGGCAGCTATATGCATCTAACGGAAATAATACTTATGTGACTTTTGTGGATTTTCAGTCATTCTGTTATAAACCATATAAAACAGATATTGCTCTACCCTGCTTATATATCGATTTATCAAATGGCAGTGTTTGAGATTTTTTTAAGTTCGTTTATATTTAAATTTTGATGTTTAGATTTAGTGATGAATTGTTTTAATATAAACGAAAAGTAACTAGATAATATAAGAATTCTAGTTTGTAGAAATTTGCTGTTCTTAATTCGTCTACTTGCCTTCTAATGGATCATCCGAAATTTAAACATTCATACAACCTTCACTCAAATGTAAATTTTAATTTAAAAAAGTTTAAATTAAAAAAAATTCTTAAGGTTATTTTAGCTCCAAAAATTCTCGAGTAAGAAATATCATTTTCCTATTTATACTACTTATTGTACTTATCTAGTCATTATAATCTTACAATTACAATCCTACGGCAATTTTTAAATCAAATTAGGCCGTTACAAATTATTTTCTGTAATGTATTAACTCTATAAAATAAAAAAACTCAAGGGACTTATAATGTAAATCCGAGTTCGTAAATGATATTTCAAATAGAGCTGTATTAGATTCTCATGTAACTAAAATTAAATAAAATACAATGCATAGTGCCCTGTAAAATTTACTTTCTCATCCATGGATAATACAGATTTGTCTGCTAACTTTATAGAGTGTCATATTGAACAACACATTGGGCATATACAGAAAATTCTAAGAATAATTATTAATAACAAGTAGGCAAAAAAAATTTTAGCTTTTGAAATGCATAAAAACTTTTTTCAGTTGAATATATTCATTAACTTTTTATTTAGGATTATAAAAACTAGATATTCCAATCTTTAGCAACCTAGTCAGCAAAACGTATTGCAGAAGATTTTTTATATAATGACTTTCGAAAAATATATAGCTAGTAAAAAAGCAAAAATCAGGCTTAAGTTAGCACTGGTTTTTTAGATAACTCTGTTGATTTCAAGGAATCGAACTTCAGTCTTTAAAAAAAAATTGTGTTTATAGATTAAGAGGGGGCAACCGGTTAAAAATCGAAAAGAATTGAAGAAATGTAGGGCGTAGGGCCATCTACTGGTTAAAACAGAAACCAAGAGTTAAAAAAATAAAAAGAATTTGAATAGGAATTTTAATTTAATTTTAAGTGAAGATTTGATTTTAAATGCTTAGAACAATGCTGTATTCAAATTACTATCGTTAATTAAAATAAGTAGATACATAATTAGAATCAATTAAATACATAAATAATGATAATATATTAAAGTAGAGTTATGCAGATATGTAAAAGACTTCAAGGAAAGCTAGTGTAAGAAGGATAAATGGATAATTTGAACAGGATAATTTTAGTAGATCTGAAATCAGTAGGCGGATGAAGAACAGATAATGCTTAGCTATTGAAAACTTACTTATTTCTCTTTTTCTGTTTTTTAACGAAACTTTTTTCTCCGTTTTTGTATATTTTTTCTCCGCATTCTCAGTATTAACGTTGCTCATAGAGTAAACCTCTGAAACCTTACATAAATTACAATTAATATTTCATATGCGTTCTTCTTTAGGTATACGTAAGAAAGGTTCAATCAGTCATCGATTTTGCTGAATAAGATTCAAAGAGTTTTTTCCTTTGTTCTTCAAATTACTTCTCATCGAAGTTTCCAAAATGATTATGAAAAAGATATTATCTTATGAGTGATAATTCCAGATTCCTCAGCCACTTTTTTCTCAACCCTTTTCCTCGTCGCGTGCTATGTAGGTTTATGTTCACTTCAAGGATATATTTATCCTTTGAAAGTTTTCACAAGTATGTTTGAACATGGTTTAAGCGAGCGGAACATTTTAAATATAAGCTGTTTCCAAACATGCATCATTTGAAGTTTGTAATAGGTCTAAATTGAAGGTAAAGCTTTAATGCTTACTTATTTTAGCAGTGCACCGTTTAAAAAACGACCTTATTTTTAACGAATTTGGTTACAATTCAAATCTAAATGTAAGGTTAAATTTAATATGATACGCATACTTAACTTTTTGACAATCCAAACCAAGGAGAACTCGAAAACATATCAACGGCATCTCTTATGGATATAAATATGTTGCAGTACATATTTATATTCATAAGCGATGTTGTACGGCAACTGTATGATGCCGATTCATAAACAATGACGTACGTCATCGCATATAAACTGTACTACAATCGAGAGAAGTAACTATTCCTAATTTCTGAATTTTAATATTTATGCTTATTACTATTGCAAGAAATCCTGTCTGCGAATTTATTTTGGAGCAATTGCATTTATATTCTACAGAAAAAAATAATTTTTCCATAAAAAATCAGACTTATCAAAGGTTTAAACTAAATGGAAATTCATTAGAGAATGCCGACTAAATTGCTAAAATATCTGACATCTAAGCGTTGCATATTAAAATAATTATGATTTTCTTTACAAGCAAATACGTTTTTAACACTTAAACACTGCCATTAATACATTATAGAAAACTCAAAAGCAGACCACCGAACTTAAATTTATCTCGATCATTTCACAAATACGAGCAATACCGATTACGATGGGAATTAAATTATTCTGAAGACAGTATCAAACACAAAAGCATAAATTTAAATAATAATAATATTTATACATCTGATAAATAGAATGGTGCTCTTGTAATAAACGCACTGAATTTTATGAAAAGCCTTTACAATTTAATTGAAATTCCTGATAAATATTTACATTTCGTAAATTTAAACTGCGAGGAATTGAGATTTTATTAGGATACTTAGAAAAGAAAAATAAATGCTACCTTAATGTTCCCCTAAAGCTTGAAAAGTCCAAGATTACTGAAATATATGTAACGCTTCCACATCATGCAAAACGTTTCGTGAATTATTCTGAGTGTATACCATAATTTAAGATTAGATATGAAATAATACTTTTGAATACGAGGAAGTGAGTAAAATCCAGGAATTAAATTTATGTCAATAGTAAACAATGTTAGAAAAAGCGGACGAAGCTTATAAGATATCTTCACCCTCCTTTCCGCGTGGTGTAACTAGAAGCACGTCCGACATGCAATCGGGAGGTCCGGAGTCCAAAACCAGGCCAAGGCACTGCACATTTTCCACGCCTCCTGTATCGATTTAACTCAATGATCCTATAGACTTAGTTATAGTCAGTGTGATTGAATAATTATGTCAGATCTAATAGATTAATCCTCGAGAGAATCTGTACTGCACTGGGTTTCGGATGGGGTCAATAAGTCATATTTTATAAAAAGGATTTTTGACTAACATATAAGCAATATTATCGAATGGTTTGTCGATTTTGTTAAATTTATCCTGCAGCATGAAGCGTCAAAAAAGACTTTCCCTAATCTGAATTAAGCCTGTTATAGAACTACATTGTTTGTAAAACACGAATTCGGTATTTAGTTGCCTTAAAAATGACAGAAAATAGGCTTAAAATAATAAGGTAAAGTGTAGTATGTTCGATTACGGGGCAAGGGCGTGTAATGGTTATTTTTATTACAATATGAGCAAATTTCTCTAGCTGTAATGTAGTAATCTACTACTAGTTAATACGAGCTATCTGACCTAAATGTCGCGCTTATTGAACGTGTTTTTCTAGCTCAAATCAACCAACCATTTTACATCAGGCTTATTAATAATTCTGACTGTGCCCCGTTACACATGAAACAAGGTTTCGATGCAATTTTAAGTTACGCTCTTGCCCCATTTTTAAGGGATAGTGTAGATCAGTTGACATTTTGTAGAATATCCTATCAAAAGGAAAATTTACAAGAAATCTTAGTTGATATTAATTGACTAAGATTCCTTGTTAATTAATACAAGATAGTTAATAGTAATTAAAAAATACTATTAATTAAGTTAATATTAATTAAATAATAACAATAATTGTGCAAAGCATTTGATACCAACGGAGTTATATATTTACTTACCAGAGTGAAAATACACAGGTTTAAACTCGTACACAATCTTCTGTTACCCCACGTCACCTTATCTCAAAAGACATTCTGCAAGAAACTGAATGAAGTTTATTAGGCAGCATATTTTAAGGTTTCCTTATATAAAAACGTTTTAATTTAAAGGTGAAGTTTATTACAATCTACTTCTTAAATGTTAGGCTGCACGAATAACATGATTATGACTCTCAGAATAGCAGTTTTAGGGGATAAACACTGCCTTACATCCGGGTCAATACGGTTATTAAAACAAATTAGTAAATTAATACCAATTAAATTGTTTCTATTGCACTGCTGTAATATTCAGCCTGTTGACATTAAAAATAGAATATTATCTTAGATTTTGCATGGAAAAGTAGTTTATTTCTGAAACTGTACAGAAATTTTTAATCGATTGTGGCATATTTTTCTTATATGTAAATAACCTTAACGATTGTATTATATTTGACAAAATGTAAATACTTCATGTATTTTGATTTTAACATCATTGATTTTGTTTTTAGACTACTGAATGATTATGAATAAGCGAAGAATAAACTGTCTTTAAGTTTTAGATTATCTTTTGTAATACACTTTTTTTTTAACTTTTGCATTTTTATTATCTTTTCAGCTTTCTGGATGATTTAGATCGCTTGTGCAAAAAAGACTACATGCCTACTGAACAAGACATTCTCAGAACTCGTGTCAAAACAACTGGAATTGTAGAAGTCCATTTCTCCTTCAAGAATTTAAATTTCAAGTAAGACATACGTTTTTCACCCACATCGACCGGATAGTGCGATATTTTTAACCATAAACTGAATTTTGGGAAATTTAAATAAAACTCTAGGTTAATCTTCTAATCGGTCAATCAATTTAATTTAAAATCCTAAATTATCCTAAATATTAAATACAAAACTAGTAAAAATATTATTTTTTCAATGCATTGATCGCAAGCAGAACGTTTTGTACAAGAGAAACTGTTGTAATTAAAATAAATGAAATGTTTCAACTGCTGTCATATTAAGTACAAAATAAAATACTACAATTTCATCAACTCAGTTAACTCATCAACTTATAAAATAGAGATAATGTAATGGGTGTTTTACAATTTTAAATAGCATCTTACTGATAATAAAATTTAATCTACTGGAGACAAAAGATTTTGACAGGTATAAACACTTATTAGTAGTTCAGAATTTCAATATCTATTTAATTTAAGGCTACATTTATTTAAAAAATTAACATTGAAAGAAATAATGGATATATGAAATGTTTTGGGTAAAACCTTGTGTATAAATAATATAAAATATATATTTAAAAAACATATTTAGTGAGTAAACAAGGTAATTTCACATGAATTCTCCTATTTTTTAATATAATAAACAACAATACTGCAATTAATTATTTTTCTTGTATAGTATGTGCAACAAAACACTTAAGTAAGTAAGAACACCAGTTGCATCACCAGTATATTTTTATTATTTCATCAGCAAATTGTGAATACTATTTTAAAAGTGTTATTGAAAAATATAACTAACTAACGCAGTAATTTGGCATGTACGTTGTAATTTTCGTGTGTAAGTACAGATCGCGTTTAAACATTTTTAGAAACACTTCGATGAAAAATTAAAAAAAAGGAAATGTTTTCTGGCAACGGCGTATTATCTGAAGTAAGAAATATAATCTGCTACTTTACCTTTTTATTCCTATAAAGTTCTCTGGCGTTTCACCTATGGACTAATATGCATTTGATCGCTTTCTAAGCGCAAACCCACCACGACTGATTGACTCTGGAATGTTTTGGAAGAGGAATGGAAATCAATATGTCTGGAAATTTTACGAAAAACTGTTCTAACATAGAAATCACGATGCAGATATATAGACCAGAAAAAAAAGGCTGTCAGATCGAACATTTAAAAAAGTCTTCTTTACATTTTAAACATTAATTAAACAGCCCCTAATCGTTCTAAAAATATTTCAACATTCTATGTAATTCAAATCGAAATTTAGCTTTATTTAGTTGGAAAGTTTCTGAAGAACGCAGCTGGCGCTTTTCCAATACTAGAGCTCTAGGTGGCTACCTATGTCACTTGTGCTTAAAGCCAGCCCTGCTTGCTAGTAATAGTTCCACTGTAATTTCTTCTGCGAAATCTTATCAACAAGGTGACATGTTTGATGAGCAGTTGCAAGCATGTATAATTGTAATCACCGGTGTGTTTAATCATCACCCTTCATGACTGTGCGTCCCTGAAGTTTGCCAGATCATTATTACTAATGCTAATCGTCTTCTGTTTTAATTGTATTACCGTATATAACCGAAGACTTACAGTAATAAATTAATAATAATATAATAAGGAATGTTATGGAAGTGTAATATTGATTAGTTGCAGTAGTCATGCAGGTGTAATATTGACTAGGCAAGCTTTATAATAAGTGTGGGAAGAGGGGAAATGCAAAAGAGTGGGTGATAGAGAAAAAAAGAAAACAATTTTCCGGGAAAGAACCGAAATACGTTTCCGGTTTTCTGTGCGATTTATACAACATTTATTTATAAATTACTACAACAACATGGTATTTCTTGTCAAGTTATTATTGATAAAGACTATATACAACAACACGACTGGTATTTCTTGTCAAGTTGTTATCAATAGCACCATGGAAACGAAGAGTATTAACTAATGCTTTTGGTACCAGTGATTGCTTTTCTTTTCATATACAAGAATGAATTTATGGTATCCCTCAAGACGAAATCGTGAGGTGCCCCACATTCTCAAATCAGTTTCAGCGTTAAAAGAAAAAGGAATAGACTGTGTTGTATGATGAAAGACCCCGGAAGATTTGAATGGGGTGGGATAATCCCATTTCTTAAATCGACCACTGCCAATTAATGCTTAATAGAACTTAGGATTACCTTAAGTTTCATTAAGAATGCATTGGATGCATGGAATTTTGTTTTTATTTATTTATCGAATTTGTTTTAATTATTTATTAAAGATGCTATTTCATGTTACAGGTTATTCGATGTTGGCGGTCAGCGTTCCGAAAGGAAAAAATGGATTCATTGCTTTGAAGATGTGACAGCAATCATCTTCTGCGTAGCAATGAGTGAATACGATCAAGTCTTGCACGAAGACGAGACCACCGTAAGTACATAAAAATTAATAAATAAACGAGAGACCTAAAAGTCTTCAAAATTGCTTAAAAATATCTTTAATGTATTATAATTGGGCATTTAGTAGGCAATTTTATATAAAAATTGCATATATGCAGCTTTCTTTGTTGTGGCGGTTACACTAGGCAATGAGCAACCTTCAGTGGCCCATAGATAACGTTAGCCTGAATGCGCAAGCATAGGCTCCGGAAAACAGTTCGATAACATTGCGATAACTTTGCAACAATGCACCAAGAAATAGCAGTTAAGTATTCAGAAATCTTTATATAGCGAAGGAGTGTAATCTAATGAATTCATCATTGGATGAAAATTCAATAGGATGACGAGCATTTGAGTCATCCATAAGTTCGTGCATGAATTGAGAAGATAAAGACCAATGCCACTAATACGGAGGATTCTTCTCGTCCAGATCCACTAATCAAGGACTACTGCAGCCGTAGAAAACGTGATTAGGTGAATCACAATCAAGGAGCTGGCAACGTTATTGGATGTAAATGAGCTCATGAAATCATGAACAGCTCAAATTCCGGAAATTTATGCAGGACGAGTTCGCTAATGCCTGACACCAGAAGTGAAAGATAGAAGTTTCGATACTTGCCAAGAGCTTCTGCAGCAGTACTGAGTTAAATGATAAAGCATTTTGCAGCGCAGTATCGCTGCAGATAAAGAATAGAGTATACTTCTGATTGGAACAGTGGTCTGGCACAATGAAAACTTCGGTCGGAGGCGCATGAGTGGGTACACACTTTTCCGAATGAATTTTTCCGCCGCTTTATATAGTACTTGTCAAGCGCTGGTGTAAGTGCACTGAATTCTGGTTCCCATTAAATGGAATACTTTTAGTATATTTATAAATATGCATACAGTTCTTTTGAAAGAAAACTTGCACCTGGAAGCCGATTGAGGATCGATTAGTGAACTTTGTCGAATGGGGCACAATTCAGCTAAGTCTCTCTGTTGGCCGTCGTTGCATCATATTTTTAATTCAGATTAGTAATTCAGGCAAATTTTCAGAATTGCAAACACCATCTGCTGCGGACATGGGAGCTGCAGAGAACGACGAGTAGGGCCCAAATTTGGACTTCTTACCATGACCGTTGACCAAGGGTTGACTTCATTTCGGTTCTGCACTGAATAACTGTAGTTTCATTTTGATAACTGGTAGTTCGTTTAATGGTGGTAAATAGTTTACCTGTTTTGGTATTTCCGTGGATCTCCTTATGTGCGACACATACTATATGACTTAGTTTCTTTTAAGAAAATTTTCTTTTTTTCATGAAAGCAATCCTATTATGATAGATAGCTCTCAACTGTTTTTCTATAGTTACTTATCTAATTAACGAAGGTTTCATCTTCCATAATCTAGAAGAACACAAGGACAAGACGGAAACTCGCTGGCGGATTAGTCTTTGAAGTCAGAGAAGATGAGAAAGACAAGAAACTGGGAGATAATAAAGAGAGAGGGAGGGGCGTATCTCAGCATTATTAGGATAGACATTCATTGGGATAGACATTAGCATAGACAAAGCAATGCCATCTATAAGTTCGCCTTATCTGGATGTATGTATGTAAAAAAAGATGATTCCTCTATTGTCATATTTTTAAATTTCAAATTGAAAAATTGCCTTCTGGATTACGTTTTTATTGATATGCGGTATTGAATGCTTACGGTAGTAACTGAGATGAGCTGATGCGAAACGTTAAACAATTCTGTATTCCATTCTTTGCTTGTTTTTCAAAAGTGTGAAGCAGAGAAACTGTATTTTTTTAAATCTTCAGTACGGTGTATTTCCGAATGATAATATGCTGCGTGCATATACTATGTATGCATGGATTGAAAATTGCATTATTTATTGAAAAATAATTTTACCTGAAAATTAGCAGCAATTTATAATCACTGTTTCATTTTGGTAACAGTCTTAAGACAAACAGAAAAGTTTTTATTTTGTCAAAGATAGTTTTAACTTAATTTCATTTTCCTTAAATATCTTAAATTCCACATGATTATTGAAAATATTATTTTATTTTCTTCGTGATTATTTACCCATTACGAATAATATCCCATTTATGTTTTTTCTTAAATCTTCTTGTTATTGCTTTCCAAAAAACGCGCTTTCGGGCGGTAATATTTTCGTATCTTGCTAACAAAGTAGGCCATTTTTATTTCTACACTCTATAACATTCTGGCAAACAATAGATTCAGCGCAAAAGATTGTCATACAAACACCGTTTGCCTGCGGACGGCCCTGCCCGCGTGATGCACTTAAAAAGACCCTTTTGGTTATGGTCAGAAGTATTTTCCAGCTAAACAGTTGTAACTCTTCGCAAAGTTAGGCCTAAAAGAAGCGCACGGAGGAAAAACTGGAAGACGGAGTAAACACTACATCGTCGCTCCCTTCTTCCAGTTTCAAGTGGAGGCATTTTGTGATTTAATTATTTTTGTAAGTTAGGTGTTTGATTTATGGCGAAGAAACAGCTCTGGTGCATACATGTTTTACCTTAATGTAAAAATCATATAAGCTTCCCTTATAAAGTCTTCTTAACAACCAACTCTCCTGCTCACCAAAATGGCGCCAGGGGCACTTCATTTCTGGAATTCTTCCCCAGCTCGACGGCTTGTTTTTCTTGCCTTCCACGTCGTGTTTTGAGAACACTTTTGGATTTTTCGCATAAAATAGTGTTGCACTTATTGTTACATACCGCCAATGGCCACTGAGCACTCCAATGAAAGGTAAAAGCTCTTAGTAGCTGTACGCCTTAGAAACCACCATTGATTCGGATCCTCTTAACAGTTTGTATGAATAGGTTAGCCCACTCCCTTTTGTGTGTGTTTTGCTTTGCTATCATAAACTACTAAACTATTTACTTACTTAAATACTAATTAAAGATAATTTATAAAATGCTTCTATAAATTAATAATGTACCTTTTGACATAAATTTCACTTTAACATAAAATTGCTCACAAAATCATTTATAAATATGTAATTCACAGATAGTGAGTCTCTAACGTAGAATAAGAATGGTATTTTTTTATTTACATTATTTTCATTGTAATTTTTCCTTCTAGAACCGAATGCAAGAGAGTCTGAAGCTTTTTGATTCCATCTGCAACAACAAATGGTTCACAGACACTTCGATCATCCTCTTCCTCAACAAAAAAGATCTCTTCGAAGAAAAAATCAAGAAGTCTCCTCTTACTATTTGCTTCCCAGAATACACCGGTAAGTTGTACCGCCGCTACTTTCCGTATACTTTATTCCAATCAAGATTTAAATGTGCTTATTTGAACTAAAAGTTAAGTATTTTATAAAAAATTCTTCCCCATACAATTCTTTACTTTGACAATCATAAATATAAGTAAAAACAAAATGAACACAGTAAAAATGTATAAAATATTTACAAAGAAATTAAATATGTGAAGGCTGGCATAATTCATATATTTTTCGCTCTAGCAATCCCACATGTGCAATTTCACTGAAAGTTTTCATTTTGTCTTCTTTGTATTTCACTTTTTATTTGCATGTTTTTACACTTTTTATTTTTTCAGTTTACCCATATTTATAATTTTCAGACGTGTTCTGGTGAAAAAAGCTTATATTATTAAATACTTTCTTAGAGCTCAACAAAAAAAACTTAAATCTTTATTAGCTACTTTATATTGCTGCAGATTTATACTTATTTTAAAGCCAATATATTATATTTTATTTAGTTTTACATTTTGACTTCCGTTTTTAATTTTGTTACCGTGAGGTTTCTGGTACCTTTTCATTCAATGTAGTTTGTCAGTTCAAAGAAGAAATATTTGATTT
The DNA here is from genome assembly GCA_000611955.2 of Stegodyphus mimosarum. Lineage (NCBI taxonomy): Eukaryota > Metazoa > Arthropoda > Arachnida > Araneae > Eresidae > Stegodyphus > Stegodyphus mimosarum. The sequence continues at coordinate 70,284 of KK119360.1, read as the reverse complement.
TTTTTATTATACAATTCTGCTTATAATTACATTTAAAGTAAATTTATTCTCTTGGGTGATTTTAACCTGCAAATCACATACATGCCTTTCAATAACAAATTGTTTCCTTAATATTAAATTTAAGTGTCCCACAAAAATTTATCTCTTTTAGTTAATTATATTTACTTCAATTTAATTTTGTCCGACGCCTTTAATTTCTTTTTAAATAAGCCAAGAATTTTTTTTGTGTGTGTGTGTGTGTGTGTGTTTGTTGACTTCCGTACAAAATATTTGTTGACATCCTCATCTCTGCAAAACATTTTGCTTCTAAAGAAGAAATTTTCTATGTTCGATCATCCTCGAAATTGGTAGAGTTTTGTTCAAAATGCACTCCAATCTAAGGTTTCGCATTTTGTGTAATTTTAGACTCTTTTATTAAATTTTGTCTACATGTATAATATCATTTCTAGGTTCTCTTTGATTTTGGGGATATTTGTAGAAATTCCGAGTCGATATTGCCAATATATCGTTTGAAAGTACATTTGGAAAGCATTTTTTGCATCAGTGCTCTGATTAAATTATGAATTAATAAGTTCTAATTCATTATTTACTCATTAATGCTTCATAAGTTCAGGATAAAGGAAAGAAAGATGCTCGATACATTTCTTCTTCGTTTTTTCAAAGTAATGAACCAATAACGTATCGAATTGGGATTACGATATCCTGAAGTTGGTGGAGTTTGCATAAAAAACAAATGTCTCCAGCAGTGAATCTGAGATTTATATTTCAACTGATTCTGGTATATAAACTGAATCGTCCTTCCAAAGACAGAAGAAAAGAACATAGTTAAATATGATTTCAATTAAGATTATATTCTAGAGTGAAGTTTCATTATATAAATATTTTGTGAAAGCGTTGGAAGCGATTTTGAGCTCAGAATTAAGAAATGGGAAGGATTATGTCTACGAAAAATCACTTAAGCTATTACTAGGTATTATCATTATAAAATGGTATGAAATCTTTCTTTTATTTCTGATTCAAACTGCTCCTGAAAGATAATGCGTGAAAAAGAAATAGAAAAGTCGGCAAGCATTATATATATGCAGTATTTAAGTAAAAAATACTGATTTGAACAAATCCTTTATAACTATTAAAACATATTCTCCATAGCAATCAAATCATTTAATTCATAACTAATCATTGGACTATTTTCGCAAAGTTTCCCTGTGTTACAAATTAAATTAGTTCTTAAACTTTACGTAGAGACAATCACTTGATCTGAAGTGAATTTTGACTTTCTTCATTGGGCAAACATAACAAAATCGCCACTCGGTAAATCAAGGTTATAAGAGATGTTTATGTGTTTCTCAATAAAATTTAAGGTCCTTTGCGAAGAATTAATTAGTATGGGGAAGATTGTTGTTATATAGTACGACGGTCCTTTTTCTCAAAATTCCTAATCTCTTGAATACCTATAGTGAACATTGGAATAATTTATGGATCTCCACAAGCATTTTATTTCTGATTTTGTATGAAGTATTATTTTCGACCTTTTCCCTTGCCTGCCAAATACAGCAACTGTCTTTCTTTCTTTTAATAGCACCAGCCCTTGCAAAGCTACCAAAAATATAGATCTTTACCGTGGAATTTCTACCACACTAATTACTAAAAGCGCACAATTTGGTAGCATTTCATTTGAATGCCTTTTACATTGAAATGACATGGCATGGTGCTTAATTATATCCTCACAGCGTTAACTCATAATAATAATGATGATGATTTTTATTTATAATGAATGTGAGTTCATCCAGTCTTATGAATGAGACTAATCATTAATAAAGGAACTCTCTCCTTCCCTTCCTAAATCTTCATTTAGTTATAGTCTTTCACTTCAAATCATTCTTTAGCAACTATAGTTCAGAATTATAGTGCAAAATAGTTCAAAAACTAACGTAATTTCTATACTTTTCAGGTGCACAAGAATATGGAGAGGCAGCTGCCTATATACAGGCTCAGTTTGAAGCCAAGAACAAATCCACTACAAAGGAAATTTACTGCCACACGACATGCGCCACGGACACAACTAACATCCAGTTTGTGTTTGATGCTGTCACCGATGTTATTATCGCCAACAACCTCAGGGGATGTGGCCTCTATTGAAATTGCTTCATTTGCTCATCCCCTTCTGCTCCCCTCCTATGGCTTATCTTACACCTCACAGGTCCACTTGCCCTTAAATTTACAAAATCAGTTCTTCCCTCTCCCGCCTAAAGAATGAAAATTCTGAGCTTTATGCTTTAAGCTTTCTTTTCTAATGATTAACCCAATCTGTTTCCGTCACTCGCTAACTCTGCTGCCTTTATTTGTTTGCAAACGCCTGCTATCTCTAACACCCGATTTATTTCATTTATTCTTAACCTCTGTTTTATAATTTTTCAGATAATCTTCCACCTTCTTTAACTCGATTAATTTCCTTTGTTTAGAATCTGTGTTTCATATGCATTTATACGATCTGCCGCTTCTTTTCGATTAGTTTTCCTTTTGTTTCTTGTTTCAATTTTTTCCTCCCCTCAAAACCTTTTCATCAACCTTCTCTAACCAGATATATTTCCTTTCCTTGATTCTCAGTATCTTTTTCCTGTAATGGATTCAGCCTTTTGTATATCCTTCGCTTTTTATATCTGCTTTCGAAAGTATACACCTTTATCTTTGAGGGCTTTGCCTTTTGGTGTATTTTGTTGCTGCACAAATCAATTTTGAAAATTTGGCTATTTATACCTTTAAGGAAAGGAAAAGCCAAGGTGAATGAAGTTTCTTACATATTCCTAAGCGAACATCCGTATTATCCGATTAATTGTGCACAACATTTTATTTTATTTTATTTTAACCCGAATTGTGTATTTTGGGACAAGGCATGGATGATTGCGATCTTGCACGTATAATTCGATTGATCGTAAATGCGAAATACTCGCAGATGCATTGGCCATATCTTCGCCAAAAGCGATCCACCACGCTTCAAACTCGGAGAATATAAAATATACGAAACTTTTGGTCGCAAACCCCATTTCTTTTAATGTTGAATTCAATTTCAAATTCCAATTGCATTTAGGATCGCCATTTCGGTCAATAATGTTTTCCGAACTCAGCGAACGTCGAATGCATAAAGAATATATATTTAGAATGATAGAATTTACAAAAAGACTCTGTTGCAGGTTTCGAGCCCCAAACCTGTGATGTGACTTTTTGTGGCACGTGTCAAGCAGAAAGGACAGAAAATTTCACTATTTGTACGTTCATCTTACCGTTCGTTTGTTGTATTCAGCATTGAAGGTGGTATTTCGTGTAGTTCTGGTGATGCATTTCCACTTTGCATTGCCTATATTATTTGTTTACTATGTTTCATTTTGTGAACATTGTGTAACTTATATACATGTATCTATCATGTTAAAAAAAGGAAGAAAACTAGTTCAGTTGATGCCACAGCTGCACTTGTGGCAACAACATAGTGAATGCCATCACTAACTAAGTCTGCCGATATCTCAATTCCGCGTCGGCAGGATCTTCATTAACTATGGAACATTTCGACGACCAAATCTGTCACTTCAGCCACCTATTCAAGGAGAACACAGTTTGGATACCTAGATAGCAGAGAAAAATGACTTTTAAAAGATCTACAAATATTTCTCCATTTTGACAAAGAACATTTATCGCACCCACCAGTGTTCTCGAGCAACATATTTAAGGTTCGGAACTCTATGGAACACAAAAAAGTGATGGATACAGAAAAACCTGGATGACATTGTTGTATTGACGTAATGTGTGTATTGTCCTTTGAATGCTATACGGATTCTTGTTTGTGTAATGGAGGTATCTTCTGAAGCAACAGTTGATATCTTAGGCTCTTTTGTTGTTCTTCTGTCTTGCGTTCTGCCCATGTTGGTTTTAATAAGATTTAAACATCGCTGGATTAATTAAAATCCAATATTTGTCTCAAGCCGCATGAGCGGCAATCCTGTACGCTGGAAGTTTCCGCGAACACATTTATTCTATCTCATCGATGAATGCTTTCTTCCCTAATACACATAATACGCACTTTCCCCGAAATACTAGTCATGAAGAAACGCTTTAAAACTTTTATCTTCCTTCGACTTCAGCAGTCTGCGCATACGGCGTATGGTATTTAATCCTATTTATGGCCAATTTCAACAGCTGGGAAACACTTTTTATAAAAAAATGGTAGTTTTAGTTGAAATTAAGAGGAAATAATTCAATTTTTTATTTCTACTCAAAAAGCGTAAGTATATATTTCTATAACATAAACCCTCACAAAATAATAATAAAAAAATCTTTGAATAATTAAACGCGGCGTTTTCTGCAAGCACCAATTTTTGTGCATGATTTCGAATTCCAGTGCCATTATTTACCATATCCGATTTAACGCTGTTGAAGGTGTTAGAGATTCTACATAATGTTCAGTCATCCAATCAAATGCATATAAAGCAAACGCTGAAATCGGATATGAGCAGAATGCTGGCACTAGTTTTCAACTTCACTAAACCTCTTTTATGTTTTCCTGGTATGCAGTATCTGCAATTTTAACCCGAAAAATAAAGTAAAATTTTCCGAAACGTTAGTTCGCTCCGGTCGAGCTACGGAGTAGAGTTACTGAATAGCTAGTTATAATCTGGTAAATGATTGACATCTGAACTCTGTTTAATAAACAAATTGCTTTCTGCATCATAGACCGTTGTTCAGAAAAGCAAAAGAAAAGTAAAGGAAGCCTATTCGTATCTTGCGGTGGCTGAATTGCAAATTTGTTGATGTGCTCTTGTGTTTGGCCTTTTTACATTGCCAAACCAGCCACTGTGAGATAGTTGTTTGCCTCTTGTAAACTGTATATATCGCAGCGTAGGAGGTTAAGTTTCCTATTTATATACTGACCTAAAATTCGTGAATTTTCCGTATGTTTCGTTTTCGTTTTCAAGGTTGCCTCTGATGCTCAAAGTTCTCTCCAGTTTCAGAGAGTCTCCCGTAAAGACAACATAAGGATTTTTAAGATCGAGGGAAGTGGAAAGATCAATTTCCGTGCTTTTTTATTCCAGGTTTGGGTGCTTCGACATTTCTTGTAAGCTCCTTTTAAAACCTGGAATCTTAATTCACCCTACCCCTGTAAACTGATCTTAGGAATTTCTTTCTGGGATCGAAGTCGCTGTATAACGTTGTCACCTGTTGCATCATTTCCCGTCTTGCAAAGAAGCCATCGGGTGATTGATTGATTTAATGCTAATTCATTTTGATGTACATGCAAGCCTATAGTTTTGTGCAATAACGTAAGGCTGATTATCGATGTCATTGTGAATAGCGGTTTAAACAGTTGTATAACTTATAAGGCAAAGCGGGGACAGGGAATTGTTGGATCTGCTTTGCCTTATTTTATGTGTACGTCTATTAAAAGAATTTCTAATCACAAAGTGAATGTTTATTTATTTAAAAAACCAACGCTAACCACATAAACAAGAATAGACGACATTTTTAGATAAAAATATAGGTTAAATTCCAGCATCTGAATAAGAATAGTAAGATATTATCAACAACACATCCAATCTACAAGCCTATCGAATGGCGCATGTTTATTTTTAATGGCTATCTTCCACATGTTTCTAGTAATATACATCATCAGCAAGGAACCCAACGTATATGAAGTTGGTCCGCAACGATATTCAGATTACTAGAGATTGTTCTATCGAGATAATGAGCCCTAACAAATTTACTACCAAAATATCGTTTGCAACATTTACGCAGTTCTGCTAGCTAATGTCCCTTCTGCAATGTATCCCACTGCAGATGGCTTCTTGATTAATGCTGAAATTGCGCTTAGCCTCATTTACCACTAGTAATCCGAATACACTGTACATGGCAACTTTTTCTCTGTTTCTTATACCTATTTTTATGCTGTCGTCAATGGAGTGCAGTTTGCCTAGGAGTTTTACTGGATGTACGGTTTTATAATTCCGCACGCAGATTGGTTCGAAGAGCTGTAAGCTGCAAATCATTACTCTCTTCACCACTTTCGGAACAAAGCCCTGTTTTCATTATACAGACTCATGACAGTTTCTGTTTCCGTGAGACATTAATGAGTGATTGTTGACACATATACCTGAACGACAGTTCATGGTTTCTCCATCTTTGCAACATTTGTGATACATAGTCGTGATAGTAGCACACAAGCTACTCTATTTCAGGTACACTGATTTTAAGGCACCATTCAATAACAATTTGTCTTTTACCAAATTCTATCAAAACGACACGTATATGTTTTATCAGAATGGGTGATCATTCTGATACTTGGTACATACTACAAAAGTCAATTCTGAGTTGCATTCATACTGTTCTGTGACCTTAACACTGACTGTTCGTCTTATTGCCACTCCTACTTCTCTAGAATGATTTTGAAAGCAATGAAATGATGAAATTTTGAAAAATCTGCTATTGTAATCTTGAGAACACAATTTTTTTCACACAGACTGAGCACTAAGTCATCCATTATACAAAACTGAATGAACACTAGATGCACAAACTTGAACAGCTTAAGACAACAACTTTAAATTATACGTTTATTATCACCGAACTTAAGACATTATCAAACTGTTCATCGAAGAAAAACTCATTAAATAAGGATCATAGTAGTTAAGGAATTAAAAACATACTACAATATTCATGTTAAAAGAAATATTAATTCCCATTCAAAATGTTTCTTCAAATAACGGTACAGAATTATGAGTTTAACACGGACATTCTTCAAGATACTGAGGGTTCGCTTTCAGTATAATGTAATAAAGTGATTATAGCGATAAAACACATCGCGTGAATATTTTGCTTTCATAAGTGCTCATAAAAATTGTAACTGCATTGTACTTTCTGTGATCCATAACGTAATGGTGTTCTTTCGATTTTTTATTCTTTGTAGCATTTGTTGGAATAACAATTTCCTTGAAGAACTTTTCCTTTGCTCCGACAGCTCTGCAATCTTTTTAAACCAACAGACCTAAATTTCTATTTGCACTCGATTTGCTTTTTTTTTCCCTAACATCGCTAACAAACCTTTTGATTTAAAATAGACACATGGAATTCTTCAGTTAAGTAAAATAATTAAAGATAATAAACTATATTTAATATAATAATAATAATAATACATTTTAATATAATAATTTTAATAGAAAATTTCTAATATTAGGAGAATGAATAATTTATTAAAAATGTAAAATTTTTATAAATGCTATAATATTTTGCTGAAAGAAAATATAAATTGAAGAGACTACCAAATTAAACAATTTTTTTACTAAATGAAGCAATTCAATTCAATTACTTTAAATGCTTTGAAATTTACTTAAAACTGTAATATTAGAAAAAAGCTAAGATTTGTGGGGTTGTCAACGTAAGCAATAAGCACTGATGTGCTTATTGTTTATGTTGTTATCTTCAAAGTGGTTTTCGTAATAGAAAAACACTTGTTTTAGATTATTACAGTATTCCATTTATTACCTAAAATCTACAAAGTGGTTTTCTTAATAGAAAATCACTTTGTAGATTTTAGTCAATAAATGTAGTACTGCAATAGTCTGAGAAAGAATAAATTCATGAAATTGTCGGTATAAACACAACTAACTCTCTTAAAAACTCGGGTAATTAACTAAACATTAATCACTGAACAACTAATATTGGGCTTTACTTCAATATAATAATGAAGATAAATTCGAAATTTTCTGAAAATTGCGAAAAGGTAATACAGAGAAACTTTGATTAAATTATTATTACACATGCATTAAAAAAAGACAGCTAAAGGCCTTAAATAATTGAATATTAGTTCCTGGAACTTTCATTTCCAATAGTTTATATCTACATATTTTTCAAAAGCTCCTTGGTGTCACACCCAGATATATGTTTCCAATTACAAATTCCTTAAAATAAAGGAGAAAATTTTATAAAGAAAATTTCAATACTGTGCACGGGAAAATGTTAAAACAAAATCCAATTTCTTCAGTGGTTACCGCAGAGGATAGATTCCATTAGCTCCTTACTTATTCATGAAGGTATTCAAGAATCAGTTTACGAATTATGTCATTTTTCTAGGTCACTTTAATAATTCAAATTCAAATTATTTAGGAACAGATTTATCTGCAACAATTTCAACTCAAATTCAAAATTTTTGGAGTCACTGCAAAAGGAAAATTACTTCTTTTGGAAACTAATATTTGAGTCTTGGACACAACAGCAACCGTTATTAAATTTATAACTAAAAATATTTATTAGTCGTACTTCTAAAATTTGCACATAAAATTGCGGCATTTTTTTATTGTCAATTAAGGAATATGATACTGTAGAGGCATTAGGCTATTTAGAAGCAGGAAAGATGAAAAGTAAGCAACGCCTTTGCTGGGACGCGGACCTCTCCGAGTACGTTCCGAGCGTGCTGACCACTACGGGAGAAATACCTAATATACTTCCCCTTTTAAAGGGCACCTGGGGATTAGAGGACCCAATCGCCAAATCCTGGCGATGGAGAATCATCATCCACCACCATTTTAGTTCGGGCGCCACTGTAAAGACATTAGGCTATTTAGAAGCAGGAGAGATGAAAAATGAGCAATGCCCTCCCCTGGAATTCGAACCACGGGCCTCTCGAATACTCGCCGAGAGTACTGACCAATACACCGAGAAGACGAGAGAAATACTAATAATAGCAACGACTACTTTATTAACTGGAAGGAAGGTGACTATAGACGGAACTGAACTTTATTTTACAAATCATTTTCAACCACCGTGTTGAAACAGCTTTTGTAAATATATCTAGCTTAATATGAAAGCATTTTTTACCGGAACCACATATATTGATTCAATATTGTAACTTGTCGGTAGTGTAGCTTGTTAATAGGCAAGTTATTTAAATAAAGTGCAATTTTTGTAACTCCCGGTATCAGACAGCGTTTATGAGATACCCTATATTTCTGTGTGCAAGCCGAAACGTTTTAACGAATGTTTTACAACTTAAGTTTGGGAGTCGACTTATATACAAGTTTAAAATTATTTAGGAAGAATCTTAGCACCAAAATGACAAAAATAAGTTAAATAATTAAAAAATATTCTTTTTATTTTAGTTAATGCTAATGTACATGAATCTCATTTCTTAACATCGACATCAGACAGGAAAGTTTCCAGCAATTCTCCAAAATCTGTACTTGAGGCAACTCCAGACGAATCTTATCGTCTTCCATTTCACTGTGAACATGATCCGGCTTCTAGATAGTAGCGTCTTCACTTCTGTCTATGCCACTGCTCAGCAAATGTGATAACATTTAGTCTAACTAAAGGAAAACAAGGGGCTTTTTTCTCCGGGCATTTTTGACTATTTAGCAAAAGTAGATAACTATATTTTACTCGTAAAAGCAAGAGCACAAATGAGGAGCAAAACTTGTGTAATTGCTTGAGAATGATTACCTGAGAACCAAATTAAATATCACCATACTATCATAGTGCCAAATGATGTGCATACCCAAAAGTTGGAAGAACTAAAGACGCTGTCTCCACAAGGGTCTTTTTAACAAGGCTCATATGCTTATTTTTCGAATGAGAATTGAAAATGAGTCATCACTTATACTTAATTTAGATGATAAATTATTTCCATTTTGGGGATTAGAGATAGTTGGATTTATAGAATGACTTGAATCTACTTATAACTGTGAGATAACAAATGAAATCGCATATGCATAAAACTAAGTAACCTTCCCCAGAAATAACAAAGACAGACTCATAGTTAAGACATGTAGTATTAAATATAAATTCAATATATATTTTTTCTTTATGTGAAAAAAGTTCAAAAGCTCACAGCCTTAAAATGGTGTCTTGAATATGATAAACTATTAATTTTTTTTCTGTTAATTATTCCTCTTAAAAATGATATTTCCTATCCCTATCTTAAGCTGACACTGCATATTTTTAAGGTTAAAAATATTAAATGCAACTGCTATGGATATTTTGTTGACGGCCAAGAATAGTCTTCGAAATAAATTTCATTTTAATATTAATACTACATCACTGTAGAATTCAATAATAAGGGAGAAATCATGGCTACTTACATTGATAAAAGTGAAAGATAATTTTATGTAATCTCAGAATAAAACCCAAAGCAACGAACGAGCATTTTGTCAATAGGAAACAAATTGTTTTAGCATAAAAAAGAAGCATTTATCTCTATCTCATTTGACGACATGACTATTTTATGAATGTTCTCCAAAGACGAAAGAATTTGCAATTGTTTTTTTAATATAGTATTTTTTACCTTTCCCTAAAAATGCAAAACGGCTCACTTGTCACACTGGAATACATTTACGAAAACCGTGATATTTCAAAAGATAAGAGGTCATATAAAATCAATGCATATCTTTCAGAAAGTATTGATATCATTCAAAATTATCCTGGAAGTAAAGAGTGATCAGTTATTTAACAACTTCTGTGAACGAATTTAAAACGCTTGTGAATTAATTCTTGATCATCTGTGCCAGTAAATCTATAATTACAGTTTTACTAACGAATCTACAGTTATACATACATATTATAATCCTGACTACAAATTTTGAATGCATGTGTAAGTTTTTATTTTAATGTACTTAAATATTTAAAATAATTTAATAATATTATTAGAATAATTTAATAGAACGAATATTCGGCTTTCCCATGTTAAAGCGACCGCCCGCTTAATAACTTGGCAAACCTAATTGCCAAATCTGTAATGTGCAGAATTCAAATGTCTCCTATGGCTTACACGGTGGCCACTTTAAGAAGGAAGTACAGAAAGTTTCAACAAAGAACAATGTTTCCTAAACTCAACAGCAATATTTTGATGATTTTGTTTCACTTATGGGAGTTAAGTGTCTGTAATTTCATGATTCAGATATTCGGAGGAGGGAGAAACGCATAAAATCTGACATATTGTGGTATATGTTACATTAAAAAAATGTTATGCCATAAAATTGAAAAGTAAAATAAAAAATGTCTTCTGTGAATAAGGAAGTAATGAACCTTTATGCAACGTACAGGTTAAATACAAGAAGAATCACCTTGTTACAAATGATGATAATAATTTAATTGGATCATATTTCCGTATCATGTATGTATTAAGTTAAAATGTGACAATACAAAGTTTCTTATTCCTCTATTACACGTGATCTCTATGAGATCTTTTTGTCTTTCGACTCACATTAAATGTATTCAGATCATTTCAATCCGCACACAGTGAAGTATATCGCATGTCACTGACGCGAGCGAGGACGTAGATAATGCTGATTTTAAGTTCATCACCGTCAAATAACAATGTCGGCATACAAACAGTATCTTTAGCGTAACCCTATAGAAAACCGTATTTGTTTCTCAAACTATTTAGTTGAATGGAACGCAGTTTTGAACAATGTTTATTAAAACTCTGCACAAACAAAAAAGCAGAAAATCGTACTAAAATCGTTTACCATGGGAAAAAATTAAATTTCAAAGCAGATTTCGTAAAATACAATTAGATGTTCGCAGTAGTTAATAGTTTGAGAAAAGAAAAACCCGCCATGTTAAATATTGCATTAATTAAATTTATTGTTGCATTAGTTGCGTACGGAAGCTACAATGTTAGACCTTCTTTCACGATTGCATTATTAATATTGTTAGGGAACTGCCTTCTTTTGATTCCAATTTAATTTTAATTTTTGATGCTTTGAGTTTAATTACACTGAGTATTGAAATATACATTATACTGCAGTAAGAAAAATATAGTTATATAATGCATAATGCAATAATATATTATTGAACGCTTGTTGTTCGTGCATGATCTCTTGATTAAGAAAGCTGTTAAAGGGTGAAACAACATTTAATGGAACTCCAAAAGCAATCAAGCAGTATAATCAATAAAGCAAAACAGATATAACTTCACTATCGCCAAAAATAGTCTCGGAAAGTCTCTAAATTAAAAATATAAAGTCCTAAAATATATTTCCAGAAACGAAGGCATATTAAAAACAAAGTCAAATGTCAAAGGTTACATGAATTTTGCAACTTCTTTTTCGTTTATCTTAGGAATAGTCTTATATTCAGTGCAGTAAATATACTGAGATATAATATAGTAATGTGTTACGATTGTGTAGGATAGAATAATTAAATTAATACTGTTAAGGATTTCATATTTATTTGGCTATTTATTTAGAATTGTAATTAAAATTGCTTTATTTTCCCGTGCAACGCAGAGGATTTTTGAAGAGAAAGCTATGTTGGAAAAATAAAAATAAAAGAGCGCATGCATTTAATAAATAAATATCTCGTAAATTACCGTTGCCATGAAAAATCAAGATTGTTCTAGTGATAATTGAAAAGCGTATAAAAGCCGCATTGAAACACCTCATCTCAGTTGTAGTTGTAGCTGTTTAAAGCGAACTGCTGTTTGTTTACTTAATGCTGTGATCGATTGTAGCGAATTCGCTGTGAGATTGGATTAACTTTATCTGTTTTGAAGTGAATTCTGCTTAAGGTTTGAGATATTGTGATATGTACTAATATCTCTGAAGAAATATTTCAGCATTTTGATTTGTTTCTTGTGGAAAGAATAAATTTTTGTTAACTTTTCAACGATTTGTGCATTCAATATATAACGAACGAATACGCATGCAACAATACTTTAAAATTCTTTCCATTATAAATTTAATTAAATATCTAGTTAAACGATTATCTACTAAGAGACTCTATATTAATTATAATCGTAGAAACCGAATTACAATTGAATTTCTTATAATTGCTAAGTTAAAAAAAAACTGCTAGCTAACAATAGAACTTCCAATCTAACACTACGCTAGCCAAAGCTCTAACCACTTCTCAGGTTAAAAATGACCTTACTTGGATATAATTAAAACAAAAGCGAAAAAAAGGATTTACATGTTTTAACACTATTTTTTCAAGTGCAATAAAAGCAATGAATCAAAATTGTATCATCTTACTTTTCTGGATTTTGAAATGAAATTAACACAAGTATTGCTTTTTGTACATAATTATTATTAATCTTTAATAACAGTACAGACATGGCATTAAATACTACACAAAATTACAAAACTGAAAAAACTTTACCATTACACATAGTAAGTGCCGGGCTACTTTTGACATACCTACTTTTTTAGTTTATGGTTTTGATTCCCCAATAGTTATGATTCTACATATAAGATTGCTTAGAATTCATCTCTTAAAATAAATCATAAACTGAAATTGCTTTTAATTCACCGTTCTACTTTTAACTCCACTGCAGAGATTTAGTTTTTATTTTGATTTATTAGCCCAAAGGAGCTTTAGCTTAGAAGGACTATACTCTCGAAACAGGATTTTGCGTTGAATCGCTGTAAAAGGCTGAACCACTTTTAAAATTGTTGCCACCAAATATTATCGTACTATATTATTTTTAAATAAATTAAATAAAGAAGAATGTGCATGAGTGTAAGTATGTTTCTCGCATTGTAAAACAACGACGGTATACCTAGAGCCACCAAATTTTAAATAACGTAATCCTCTACTCGTGCATGGGCACCTGGAAACCCGAATTTTGAATTTGTTTTATTGTCTATTTCATATTTTGTAAAACTCTATAACGAATTTTTGATTAACAAATTCAACGATTTCAAAGCGAGCAACGGCAACACTGCAGAGGAAAAAAAAAGCACACACATTTTTTTATCGCCAGCGACACTGTCTAGCTTAACTTCTAAAAATATCCTGTTTTTAAATATTTTGTGATATTGTTGATGAAGTGAATTTAATGTGGATTAAGTGCGAAGAACATGATATTTAATAAATAAAGGTAAAACACAAAACGTTAGAAAACGTCCCTTTGGACGTAGTATAAAATCTGAAAGCTTTCAGATTTATTTTTTTTTATTTATTGTTTATTTCTTTCTTGTTGTAAGGAATTCTTTAAAACAAGGGGGGAAGAGTCTGGCGGCGACAGTACAAGCCAAATTACTTACAGAATTAAATACTACTATTATTTCTACAGTTACCCAAATCTACAGAAATAGTTACTACCATAGAAACAGTTACCCAGATCACAATACAAAAGCCCGTTGAATCTGTCTAAACTCAAAAATCCTGTATTATATTTATTATCCTGTATTATTAATTTTATACTGCAGTTTGGGTTAAATGACGTTAAGCGCAAGAGGAATTAAATCGAAGTAGCTTAGACTGGAGTATATACTGCATTGAATTCTAAGAGACCAGAATTTACCTTCCCACGTTAAAATCAATAGCAGAACAACGGTGAAGCAATTTGAGATTTTAGGTGCTGCCATCTATTAGGCACGAAAATACTTAAGTGTAGACTATTTAAAATACTTTGATAATAGAAACGGCTAAACAAATTCAATAGAAGTATTTATTTTCTTTAATAACTACATAATGTAAAATTCATTTACTTACCATACAAGTATTTATTTTGTTTAATCAAAATTAAAGGAAATTTTTAACAGAATTATGCAATAAATTTTTAAATTAATGTTCTTAGTTTCGAGTTTTAATTTTCAAGCAATACATTTTTTTTCACTTGGCATATTATAAATTTAACAATAGATACGATTTTATTTATTTTTTATCACATAATAACCATAGAAAACTTTTTTTTTGATTCCGAAGCGCATAAAACTAATTGTCGCTTATATTTTCCGTTACATATTTGTTATCTATGGTTTGTTGTGTGTATAGACATTAAATTTAAAAGATTCAGTATCTCTTCCTATAACCGCATTTTTTTAGTATTATACAACCCTAAGAAAGTAAATTATAACTGTATTTATTGCTACCATCTGTGTCAAAATAGACTCGGGATCAAAATAATAAAAATAATAATGAACAACAAGCTGTAAAGAAAAGGTATGAATGGAAAAAAGGGGAATAAAAACATACAATCTACATATGTGGTAGAGGTTGCATCCCCGAATGCAAATGCGTCAGTTGGAAAGCAAGGATAGTTCCGTGTAATAGGAGATAGCCAAAGCGGAAATCATGAATCGGAGACACCATTTGAACGATGAAATGCGTTGGAGGGCTATCAAGATAGCTCGTGCAAGATCACCCGCTGCTGCGAAAGTAAATGTGTATCGTAATATCATCAATAGGCCGTGGATTCGTTACCAAAGGTATCAAAACCCCTGTAGAAGAAGTGAGTCTGGACGCCAGAGGATTACACCAACGGCAGGCGATCGCTTCCTGTTTCTATATGCAAGACGCCGTAGATCATAAACAGCACGACAGCTAACGTCGCATCTCTCTGTTTGCTGCAACACGGCCCATGTTTCGCCAGACTGTGTCGCGTCTACAGTATGAAGGTAGTCTGTAAGCCTAAACGGCCTGTAATTTGTGTTTCTTTGTTCCCATCGCATGTCAGAGCGTGGTTGAATTGGGCGCGTGAACATCGCAGTTAGATACAACAGCATTGGGGTCACGTACTCTTTACAGATGAATCCCGATTTAACAGCCATAACAATTCCCGAAGGGCAATGATATGGCGAGAGTCAGGGATACGTTATCGGGCGCCAAACACCGCCGAAAGAGACCATTACAGAGGCGGAGGCTTACTTGGATGAGTTGGAATAGCAACGAACGGCTTCACCACCCTCTACGTGATTCATGGTGGTTTCATGTCTGCCGGCCGCTATCGCGAAGAAATTTTACACCCTCTTCTAAGTCCTTTTATCGTTGCAATGGGTAATGACGCAATATTCCTAGACGATAACGCCCGGCCACATACAGCTCGAGTGGTGCAGAGTTATCTGGAGTGTCAAATCCTTTCCACATCTGCATGACCTGCTAGATCATCGGACCTGAATCCTATACAAAATGTTTGGGACATGTTGGGATGACGAACAGCAGGTCGCAATGTGCCGTCAGGCACCCTCCACGAGCTCTGGCCC
>KK119360.1:40213-54310 GCA_000611955.2 Stegodyphus mimosarum | reverse complement strand
CTACTGCCTCAACAAGTATTCAACTATTGCCAGCTTGCCTCACCGTTGTCAAGTGTGCCTTTCAGCTAGAGGGTATCATACCTGTTATTACCGTGCTTTTTCCATTGCACATTCTTTCGACCCATTTGGTCTTTCGCGATGTGATGCTCGTAATACACGTGTTTTGTATGCATTTTCGTTATTGTTTGTTGTGTGCTCTAGTAATGCCACACCAACCTCTTGGATTAATTTCACGCATATCTATTAAATTGTTTCATTTTTATTCCGTGTTTTGCCTCTGTTGCTTCAAAAGCTTTGGACAATACTTCAAAGCGCAGGAAAACGAACATTTGGAGTTCCAAAATATAGCCTCCTTTCCCATATCTTACACAGAAACTGTCGTTCGCGCAACTGTTGCGCAGTGGTTCCAAGACGAAGCTTTGGTAGGATGATACTTGATCTGTTTTATAATCCTTTAATTTAACCATTTCTCGCAGGTATATCAAGTACATACATGTATATTTTAGTACATATTTAAAGTTTTTTTATAAATTATCTGGGTAATATTCCATGCCAATCGGAGAACTTTTTTTTATTCCTGTTAATTATGCTACTCATTTAGATGGTTTAGCTAAATTAATTAGTAAAACAACATAAGAAATTGCAAAATAATAAAAAAAGAAAGAAATGGCAACATTCCATCTGAAAATATCAGATTAGTCTATCAGTTTCAAAAACAATTCGCAATTTTTTATGGTTACAAAATATTACATTTTCAATTAACCTGGTTTAATTTTTTTAATAATTTTTAAAATTAAAACATTATACAAATATTTTTCTCTTAAATAAATTATCTGCTATTGATTAATACAACATCTTTTTATAAGAATTGTGCAATTTCTTGTTATTATCAAGAATAAAAAGGAGTAGATATAGCTCAATTAAACATAGAACTGCTTTTTATAACAGAATACGTAGATGAATCGCATGAAGAAATTCTTTTACATTAAAAAGCAGTTCCCTTCAAACGAATTAACCCACAATCAGACCGATCGTGACAGTTCGCATAAGGCAAATTATTATTGTCACTTGCAAAACTCTCTGATTATCGATATTGTTATTGAAATTCTCATAATGAGGGAAAAGAATGCATAAATATGCAATAAATACATATATGCATATATATGTGCAAATGCAACACTAAGAGCAGCGTCTGTTTTGAAGTACAAGCAAATAAAGAAAATTCTCCAATAGTCCATTTATAAGTACTTTTAACTTTAGCAACACTTAATTTAACAATTTGCTTTGCAAATAGTAAGTTGGACTAAGGCTAAACTTTAATAGATATATTTGTCTTGTTGTACTACAAGATATAAAAATCTTTTCAAATCTAAGAGTTTACACAGCAGATTAATGCATTTACAGATGACAAATTAAAAACCATACAGCACTTGCTCCGTACAATAAGCAGTTTATTACTCCAATGATCTGAAAAAATAAACAAATAAATAAATAAAAATAAAATCACCCAATAAACAATAAAATTCAAAAATATAAGAAATGATCTTGTGTTAAAATTTTATAAATTCTAGCTTACACTTAAAAATTAAGATAAACATGTACCTTTTGAACCCATAAAGTTTATTTATAAAAACTGAAATTCAGTTTTTTATATCAAGAAACATTTATACGTACTTTCATTTGATATGTAAGTAACGAATACTCAAGATTTATAATACGTAAGCTCGTAAAATTCTATTTATCGATACCCTATTTCAAGAATTGGCAGCTTAGCAGTTAATTTATGCTAACTAATAATCGGTCTTCAATTTATAGAAGTTATGAGACTTCCTGTCTTTCGCACATGATTGAATTTAAACTACAAGCTTTTCATCTGGGTACTTTTAAATCTTCTTTTCCCTCTCCTAAACCTGTTCCTTAAGCTTTCTTTGGTACCGTAACTGCGTTTCTCTTGACACTTATCTGGAATTCCTGCTATTTATAGAGAAGAGATTTTGAGCTTTCCTAATCAAGCTTCTAACTATCCTCTTTGTTTCATGTCTTGCCATAATGCCTAAATTCTACGAAAGGCAAACGAAGTTTCGGAAGCATCAAATTCAGAATTCATTCATTCCCTGAAGATTTTCTCAGCTTTAATTAATATTTTAATAATTTTATTTTCTGAAGTTATTATTATTTATGTCAGTAATAAGTTATATAAACAAATAAAAGAACTAATGTAAGTAAACGAAGAGTCATTAAAGGAATGGTAATGTTTTTATGTATTCGTATACGACATAGCTCTCTTCTTATCTACAATCATTACGAATGGGCTATTGAAATACATCAATGGTTAAATTGCTTTGCAGTGTGTCAAAAATAGACATGTGAATCATTTGAAAAAATTAATCGTTAAATAGAAGGCTGCGTAATACAAGAAGTGTATTGCTTTTTCTTATCTCCGATTTGTAAAGACTGTTAATGCGTATATATGTTACTGTTGATGCTGACAGTAGGTCTGTCTAATGTCAGTACATAGACATGTTTCTAATGAATATACAGTGGGTTATGTAACGAAAATTAAGATTCAATTTGTATCAAAATTAAGCATGGGAATTTAATGCAGAAAAAAAAAAGAAAAGAAAAATCAATCACAATATACGTTACTTTCTCCCTCCTTTTCACGTGCCTTTGTGGTGTAATTGGAAGCAGTCTCAAAGCGGATGCCCGAGGTCTAGGGTTCAAATGCCGGCGAGAGCTCTGCACATTTTTCAGGTCTCCTATGTTTTAACCTAATGATTTTACAACCAAACATTCTTTCGTTGTAAAAAATAAATAAATATTTTTATTCCTTTTACAACAACGCTAAAACTGAAGGAAGGAAAAAAACTTGAAGCTAAGCAAAATTTGTAAGAAGAAGGATGTTGTAACAAAACAAGTTCATTTCTTATATAAAGGAGAATAAAATAGAACTCCGTCCGGAATGAATACTCCAAACTTTCATGCAAACGCCCCACTATCTTAAAATTAAGATGTGTAACAAGACAGTATATCATGTAACTTTAGCACTACTTGAAACATTCCCACTACGCATATTTATATTTTACTCTGAATTCTTATGAGGTCGCGAATATAATAAATTTATGGGTTGTCCGCAATATTCAGTACTCAACATTTTGCCCATGTTATTTCAGTTCTACAAATTTTCAGGACGGGGCTGAATTGATAACTTGTTAATAATTGATAATTGCCATCATTAATCGAATTACACAGTGAAGATACTTCAAATAATATGAATAATACTAAAGAATGATTTTGCAAATGAAAAGAGATAGTTAACACGCATTATCACTAATATAAATATAAACCTCTCATTCATCAACAAATTTTGAATATTCAATAAGCCATACTAATCTGGTTGTTACGGATGTCCACTGTTGCCTCGTTGGGCCTGAGTTCGAATTCTAAGGCATGAATACTTTAAATGTAGTGTTTGGGCGACATGTGGACACTTAAAATGTCAAGACATTGGTTGTAAGGGAATAGGCTGGAAAATCTTTGGATTATGTCTTCCAAGGTAAGGTCCTCCAGGTTGAGACAGAGCTGGGCAAAGTCGGACTGTCACATATAAGATATCTTAGGCCTTAGCCAAAGACAATTGTTGGCACTCTTGGCCATAATGCATTTATGGACCTGAACGAGATCCTCTCAGATCGGAAGTATAAATACTGCTTGCCCAAGCGAGAGAGACTGGGTTTGGCGCGCTGCCAAGAAAATGGAACAAGCCAAGGAGGAGAAAGGAAGGTCTGGAGGGACGAAAAAATACACTTGCTTTGAATTTCTTTCAGTAATTTCAGAGTGTTCTTAGCTTTTCCCTTTTGTGCTTGCTTAAATTTAGTTCTTTCCATCTCAAAATCGTTGTATTAGTCACAATTAATTATTGTCTAATACTTTTGTGTTTTTTGTTTGATATTGTTGCTCATGGATTTATTTCAAACACAAATTTAATTTATAAAGCTAATTGTAGCACAGGAGATTACCACGGGCAAATGAATTCGAATATATTTGAGAAATGGGCAACAGAAAAATTGATTCCGAATTTACCAAAGAATTCAATTGTTGTAATCGACAGTGCAACTGAACAAGCCCCCCAAATTCTTAAAGCTTACTGAACACGCTATAGAAAATGTTACAATTGAAAAATGGAAGAACTATTGTGCACACGTAGAAAGCTTGGAAAAC
Source organism: Stegodyphus mimosarum (assembly GCA_000611955.2). Taxonomy (NCBI): domain Eukaryota; kingdom Metazoa; phylum Arthropoda; class Arachnida; order Araneae; family Eresidae; genus Stegodyphus; species Stegodyphus mimosarum. Next base: position 50,089 of record KK119360.1, on the reverse strand, counting down.
GCTTACTGGGAAAAAGATGGTATACTTTAAGAAATGTGCGACTCTTTAGTTATTTCCTTGGACGATGATGACGATTCGACAGAGAACGAAGGTTAAATTTCCAACTGAAATATTTTTATTATTGCTTTTGCATAATTACTTAATGAAACCCAAATTAAGAAATTCTTTAATTTTGTACTATTTTAAAGACTTCAATGCAAATAATTAATTTATAATGTAAATAATTAGTGTAATTAATTTTTCAGACATGTTTACAACAATTATTTTAGCTTACAATCGTTAAAATAAATTCTAAAAGTTTATTATAGATGTGTTTTTTATACTGTGTGTGTGTATGTTATTCTTGTGATAATTTTAAACTGACTTTTGTTCAGTAATTTTCCATTTTATGCATCTCCCCTTTATACGTTGTTTGTTTTTATTTATTCTTGTCGGCATTTAAGCAAGAGACTCTTTGTATTGCACAACAGAACTCATCTGCAACTACCCATCTTCCCTACTTTCACTCCGAGAAACAAATCGGAGCGATCAGTAAATCACGTGACCAGTCTCTTTCGGCTGGCAAAGCAGTAGCAACAAACATTTGATGAATATATTCCAATTGTACATCTTATTAAATAACAAGCTTTGCAAGGATTTTTTTTTATGCAGGCGACATAAAAAATGAGCAATGCTCTTGCAGGAATCGAACCTTGGGCCTCTCGAATACGCGTCGAGTGTGCTGACCATTATACCACGAAGGCATGATAAGAAGGAGGGGGAAATACCTTATATATTCCCCTTTTAAAGGGTGACTGGAAATTAGGGTATCAAGTAGCCAAACCCTGGTGGTGGAGAATCATCATCCACCACTTTTTTTAGTTCGGGCGTCCCTATAGAGTCATCAGAATATTTTTTTGAAGCAGAAGACATGAAGGAATGTGCAATCCCCTTGCCGGGACTCTAACCTCGGCACTCTCGATACGCGCTGAGAGTGCTGACCATTACACCACGAAGGCATGCTAAAAAGGCGGGAGAAATACCTTGGTATTAAACCGAATACTCAAATGACAGGTAAGTATATAAATGACAGGTAAATATTCATATTTATAGTATTCTGAAAAATTTATATGAAATCGTTTCACAAGCGCATCATCTTATACTTAACTTCAAAAGGATAATTTTCATGTATCTCCAGCTCAGAACATTAATGATAAAGTAAAAATTAAAAGTTTGCTGGTATTTAAAAGGAACCTTTGAGAATTTCTACATGCTAAACTAAAAATATCTTACATGATCTAAAGAAGAAGCACATAGACATCGTAAAGCATACAAAACACGTCTGCCCAGCTTCGGATGTCAAATTTTTGTGTATGCAATTATGAGCAAATTGCTACTGAGTGTACTCTTCTTTTTTAGCTGATTACAAGACTTCCTAAAATCAGATTTTATAATTTCTGTTTAATTTTACTATGCTTATTTCTATGTTTTGCCATAAATGTATAGAAACACGTTCATTATGCATGTAGACACGCACAAATTGTGGTGAATTATTAACACTGAATCCTTTTCATAGAGATGGAATAGTCACGTTTTCGAATAAACTCTGGTCTTTGTCCTAATTTACCAATATGTATGAAACATTCACTGAAACTTAGCATAATAATGAATTTGTTGCCAATCCAGAGAAACTAAGCTTCGCAACAACAATGATAATGCCTTCTTTTAATATTGCGAATTAAATCATGCTTAATCCATTCTGGAATTTATTCGAGGAAATGATTGTTTAAGATTTACTTCGTGATTTGTTATATACATGTTTTGAGTTTTTATGTATTTTTGTCTTGTCGCGAAGTGTGAACTGAATTAATTGAATGAAAAATACTGAAAATCGTCTGTGAAAAACTATTTCTTTTTTTTCTGTTTGTTTGTTTGTTTAATTTCTTTTACATACTGTTTTGGATTTATTATAGGATTTGAATGGAATATGTGGCAACAATTAGATAATTCCTCAGATGATATACATAATTTTTGTGCATTCTGAGTTATAAAATGAATGAGATGTAGCACTGTTAAGTGAACCTAGAGCCAGAGTGTTGTTATGGTAAACAAATATAATGAATTTTAAAGATTGCATTTATTCTATTGTGGTTTATGCGCTATCGACGAAGTAGATTTAATTCAATCCAATAAGTTTAAATGAAATGCAAATGCATCCCGTATGATACATTCCCGTGAGATCGTAATAATGAAACTGGACAAGGATCCGGAATTTAAAAATATGCATGATTATTTAAGAGATCCTGAAAACTTAAGCCACCAAGATATTGTGGCGATAAGAAATAGGGCGGCCCATTACGAACTGATAGATGGTCTATTATTTTATACGAAAACTACGAATAATAACAATAAAATACGACCCGTTATCCCATCTAGTCTTAGATTAAATGATTCGCCCATGGCAGCTCATTGTGGCATTCGGAAAACCATCCAACGCGTACGCGAAGCAGTTTTTTTCCTGAACTGCAAAAATTAACAAGGGCATATGTCCAGTCTTGCCCAACATACCAGCTAGTTAATTATGTTAATTTCCACCCAACCGGGTTTCTAAATGGCATTAAATCAGAATTTCCAAATGAAAATAATTGGCGTTGATTTATTGGGCCCTTTCCCGAAAAGTCAGTTAAATAAAAGTCGGTATCTTCTTGTTATGGTTGGCCATTTTAGTAAATGGACCGAAATTGCTCCCCTAAAATGAGCCTCTACAAAATTAGTTACTGATTCTATTTTAAATATACATATATTTTAAAATAGGGGGCGCCCCTAAAAGTTATATCGGATAATGGTCCTCAATTTATAAGAAATATTTTTGAGGACACGTGTCAAAAACTGTGCATACGTCATTTACTCGTATCGGCGGCAATCAAATATAGCGGAATGGGTCAACAGAAACAGAGTTAAAATTATTCGCAGTTATGTTAAAATTTTTCATAAAAGCTGGGATAACTATGTGAATGAATTAGCTTTCGCCTTTAGGACAACCAAACACGACACGACGGGCAAAACTCCAGCTGAGTTATTCTTAGGCAGGAAGATTATAACACCACTGGACAAATTGTTTTATGTTCAAAAAAGGGCCTCTAAATTTCAAATAGCGGATATACAAAAGTTAATTAAGGAGGCAAAGGCAAACATTGAAATATCACAGAGGAAACAGAAACTTTATTATGATATGAAAAGACGGGAAGTAAGTTATAATGTGGGGGATGAAGTACTTAAGCTGAAACATTCACTTTCCTCAGCTCCAAAAGATAAAGTGGCCAAGTTCTGTCCACGGTGTGAAGCGCCGTTTTCTATTCAGAAAATAACCCAGGCAGTGGTGGTTTTAAGAGCCAAGAATGGCGAAAAAATCAAATCAAGCCGAATCAAATATCGATCAAATCAAGCCGTATTACAACCGAGATAAAATGAAAATATTTGAAGATCTTTTGCAGGATCCGGCACGGCAGGCACCATCTCAAGACATGCCACAACAACAGCGACCGCTAGAGTCAGCCACAAGTAAAGATATGAAGAAGAAAAGAAAAGCCCCTCGATGGAAGACCGGAGATAATAAGAAAAGGAAGATATTCCCCCGACCAGAAAAGAGATGTCACGACCGACTCCAACAGGAGGAAGACAGAAATTCTAACAGTACGAAGAGAGCGAGAAGAAATAGCCGCAGTCATAGCACCTGTCAGAAAAGAAATAGCGAACCGACAGAAAGGATTCTACGTAGCAAATGCCCGCGAATTCACCCAGCGAATGCAGTTCCAGACTCAAGGCGGGACGGGAATCTCGATCAGGGAGCGACCAGGACCCGGCAACAGTGGACCAAAGACGTGCCGAGGACTTAGAGGATACCGCCCATCAAGTGACCTTTACAACAATCGGAGGATAAGAAGAAGGTCTTCAAGGCTCAAGGGAAACGTCCAAAAGAAAATGGCAGGAGACGTGATGTTCAGCCCCGAGCCAGCCGTCAATTGAATCAAACTGTTGTCTTCGCAACGTTTCAAGAATGGGCAAAATGGCTTGAATATCACAAAGATAAGTAAAACTTTGTTACTTTGAAACTTTAAGTTCATTTTTCATTCTTAGTGCCCCCAAGTGGCAGAATTTAAGGAGAAGTTTTGCCTCATGTGTGAGGTCTACCTTTATGGCCAAAAAGGTGAGAAATGAGTTTTACCTATTTGTTACTATGTTTTTCAACTAGTCGCGAGTAATCTAAAATGATTGTATAGTTGTAAAGTGTAAATAGTTTGAGTATTGTAAAAGATTTTGTAACTGCATAAGAAAAATACCTTAAGAACAATCTAAAAATATTGTATAAAGCTTTATTTAAAAGATTCTGTTAAGAAAAGGCATTTTAGTCTGAAGGACTTGTGAAATGTAGTTGTTAAATGTAAAAGAAACAGCGCTTGCTTTCAATAGGAGAAAGTTAACTGTATGTTTTCAAATGTGTAGAATTAATGGTATGTTAATGTATTCCTATATACATGTGAACTGTTCCGTTAAAATTTAAAAAGTACTGTGATATGCTAAAAGTGGAAAATTGTATAAATGCCAAATTTCAAAACTTAATGGTATGACTGAAAAAAGAAGCGTTACGAAATGTGAATATGTGCTAAATTTGGAATGAATGAAGGTAATTAGGCTTTCTGACGCTACACTGCAGACTTAGCTACTTATTTTAGAATAGTAAATCAGGGTTTAGAGATGAATGTAAGGGGTGTTCTAAGATCTTGTTATGTTGAATTTTAACACTTTAGTGTTTTGATTGTAGGCGGTAGTGTTGAACACTTGCACATAGACATGCCTGTGTTTGGTGTTTCTCTCTTTACAACACATGTCAGAGAGCACGGGAAGATAATCAAATAATGGTATGAATGAAATAAGAATGGAGTTTTAAAAGAAACAAAATATATGTGTTCATATTACGTGGCATTTAAATTGTTTGACAAATTGATTAAACTAGTTTTCATTCCAGATCTCTGGAAGGAACCGATAAGAGACAACAAGTTCCTGTTTTTAGGTACTGTAACACATGAAGAATAGTTGTCCCTGGAGAAAATGCTGTAAAACTCCTCTTTACAAAATTTCTAGGTTAGATAGTTTTAGTGAGGAGTTTTTGGAAAAGATTGGTCTCGCGTTAGAATCTAGAATTAAAAGTTTTCAACAAGGTCGTTTAGACCTTAGTTTCAAACGTATTAACTCTGGCAGGAAGTATGTAAGGATCTAAAGTTTGACTAACGTTTATTTTATTTTAAAACTTTACTATCATCCCTTATTGTCGACTTCCGGCCAGAATTAACGCGTGAATATGTTTATGCAAATTGACTTGCTAACGCATAAGTATTTATAACGTAGCTTTTTGTCAAGAGCAGAGTAGAAGGAGAGTGAGACATCTTGCCCCGAGTCTTCACGTGCCGTCAGTTACTGTCCGCCTTTAAGACCAGAGCCTTTAGTCCTCTTGAAAGCTAAAAACGTATTGTAGTTTTCCGCAGTTTGCGTACTACAAGCGTAATAATTTAAAAGGCCAGTCTTAGTGTTAATCATCTGTGTAAAATATTAAAAGTTAGCTCTTATTTAAATTTTAGTTAGTTAGTAGTCTTATATTTTTACGTTCAGACCACAAGTGGTTGGTCTTTGTATCCCGAAGTACGGAAGCGAATGTGAAAACGTGGAAAAATAAAGGGTAATTTTAACCCTTCTCATCTTGTCGTCTTTGCTACACTCCATAGGACATAGTTCGCAGTCAAACTCACTGTCCAGTCAGCACATGTCATGTTCGCCTAACAGGTAAAAAGAAATACGAGTCCTGATAACGTTAATAGTCTTAGTAACTAGTAACTTATGATTCCATTGCAAACAAATGTCAGGCTATAGATATTTTAGCGATATAGCTTGTTACATTTTTCATGCATTTTTATATTAATAACAGCACTGTGTTAGCAATATTGTAATTTTTCAATATTATTAACATAATCATATTTTTCCAATTAAACTGGTGTGTAAAAATTAAGCACGATACGGTTTTTTCAATATAACTTTGTACAAAAGCTTTCCAAATCACCACATTTAATACCGTGAGATCCCCAATACGTAAGGACATGGTGTAATGTAAGGAACACTTACTAAAAGAGAAATCAGAGGGATAAAAAGAAGCTTTGTTGAAAACGTAGCATGGAGCGCAATGCGACTGAAGGCCGAAACATCCCTGTGATGGGTGTCCAACAAGAAACATCCGGTCTTTAATAGGGGATATGATCTCCCCTGACTGCTAGGCAGGTTTCACAGCGTCTGCCCATGCTGAGAATGAGGGTGTCAATGAGTTGTTGAGGCATTGCTTCCCATTCGTTATGCAGCACCAATCGAAGCTCCGGAATCGTTACGAGCTGCCAAGCGTATGCCTAGAAAATCCCATACATGCTCGACGGGATTGAGATCCGGAGATCGTGCCGGCCAATCCATACGTTCAATATTCTCATTCTCTAAGAGCTGTTCGGCAGCTACTGTGCGATGACATGGTGCATTGTCGTCCATGAAAAGGAACTGCGGACCCATAGCGCCTCTAAAAAGACGGCACCACAGAGAACGCCTCGTTGACTGAACCTGCGTCGAAGATGTGAAGGTCTGTACGACTACCAAGCATGATGCCTCCCAAACGAGAACACCGCCTCCTCCATACCTGTCCTTTTCAATGATGTTCGAGGAATGATTGCGGCTTCCCCGCTCTCTCCAGATGAGTATGCGATGAGAATCGCTACTCAGACTGAATCTGCTCTCATCTGTAAAGAGTACTCGTCCCCATTCATTGTCTCTCCAATTCCGGTGTGCCCGGCACCACAGAGAACGCCCTCTCCGATGGGCAGGCGTTAGAGGTACACACCGTACAGGGCGTCGTGCAAACAGACCACCACCGTGCAGTCTTCTGGCCACGGTAAAACGCGATATCGGTCGTCCAGTCGCCTGTGTCGTGTGTCTAGCGATTTCTCCCGCTGTCTGCCGCCTGTTTCTTCTGGCCTGTAAGGCAATATACCGGTCATCTGCGGGTGTGGTTCCTCGTGGACGACCACTACTAAACCCCCGGATAGCTGTTCCTGTAGTTTGAAATTGTCTCCAAAGTCGTGAAACGATGCTGTGAGCAATTCCGAACTCTGCAGCCACACTTGTCACACTGCGGCCTTCCTCCAACTTCCCAATGATTCGACCTCGGCTAAAAGCATCCAGATGTCGTCTAACAGATTGATTATTCGCCATTTCTCGCTGAGGCAGCAACTCGGTGTGATTTTAACTGATATACGGCGTGCAATCTCTTTGCCAGAAATACTGATCTTACACCGACAACATGCTTTATACTACTCAGACACTCCCCCATTACGTCTACCTGCATATCTGCGCATGTGCTACCGTACATCACCTTACTTAATCTCCTGATTGGTCTTTCTGTCCGCTCTGCCTCTTCGTTCAGCTGATATGTTAATTTTTCGACTTCGACCTTAATTTTTGCACACCAGTGTAATTTAACTTGTGTAATCTTATATTGAAAAATCCAGTGACGTCGGTGGACATTCTCGTTTTGCAAATTTTGTTACTTAAGTTTCTTAATATTATTTGTACTGTGTATTTATTCTGTTGGTGCGTTAATGTATTAGAGAATTAAATGTACTGGTATACTGAGCATTAATATCATTAATATTATAATATTAGGTTATGAATTTTATACTCACATGTTCAAGACATATTTCATTGCCAGTTACATAATTAAGGCAGCAGTACTTGTATTATTTTATTATTAGGACTCTTGTATTTTTTTTCATTAGTTCTAAAGCATCATTTTATTGTAACTTCAGTTAGTGTAATTCCGTACTCCAAGATTTAGTGTATTAGAGTATCTCCATATTGCAAATTGTAACATTCATACATTTAAAATATTGTTACGGATTTTGTATTTATTTGGCTATTTTTAGTAGAATTGTAATTAAAATTGTTTCATTTCCCCGTGCAATGTAGCACGTGGCGACTTTTAAAAGAATGCTACACCGAAAAATGTAAAATACAGGAGCACGCGCATTTAACAAATGGATATCTCGTAACTGTTTTTGCTATCCAGAAAAATCAAGAAAATGCCAGAATGGCTTCGTGAATAATTAAAAAGATTATAAAAGCTGGAGGAAAACATCTCAGTTCGGTAATTGCTTATCAGCTGTTTTAAGTGAACTGTAGTTGCTTACTTAGTGCTGTTACTGATTGTAGCGAATTCGCGGTGAGATCGGATTAGTTTTCTGTGTATTTTGAAACTAAGTTCTGTTTAAGGTTTTTAGTAGTTCAAAATATAACTACTGTGATATAGTGCGCCTTTTTCTCCAAACGAATTATAAAACTGATTTAAAATGGATGCAGAATAGATTTTTTTTCGTGGCGTCTGTACGTACTTCCGTATGTATGTATGTTGCATAACTCAAAAACGAGTAGCCTCAGAACGTTGAAATTTCGAATATAGGACTGCTACAACTTGTAGATGTGCACCGCCTATTTCGGTTGCAATCGGCAGCACCAAAAGTACCTAAGTACATGTATATATGTGTCCACTCTGTTACTTGGCTCAGTGAGCTCAGTTTCTTTATTCTTATATGTTGGTAAATTCGGCAATGTTTTGCTTTAAAAATGGTTGAATTATGTTGTTCTTATCTTCCGGTTTAACCTGCAAGTTATAGTTGTAGAATTATCAACAATTTAAAATTTGTTTCAATGCGGCTAAACCTAATTTTTTACCATAGCAGCCATATTTGTTTACGTTTGAACCCTTAGCAGAATAGTGGATTTGTTGCCAATCTAGAGAAACTAAGCTTCGCAACAACAAAGCAACGTCTTACTTTATTATTGCGAATTAAGTTATGCTTAATCTATTCTGGAATTATCATTTAAGTTACTTCGTTATCCCATATATTGACTCAGCTTAGCGTCCACAACAAATGAAGTCAGTTTCTACGCCTTCAGTATGCTTTTGCCGAGTAAAACCAAAAGTGAACTTTTAGTTTTGTGGAACGAAAAATCTGCCATCTTACCCGCTGGCTGAATTGCTTGTTTTTGAGTAGAAACTGTAGTTTTAATCGTAAAAAAATTCTTTTAATTGTTTTACCTGTATTTGGTGTTTCATGTTTTTCTCTATCTTTCAATTTTTAATATAGATATTTTGATTTTTTATGTAGTTTTGTCTTGCCACGAAGTGAGAACTGAACTAATTGAATGAGAAATATATCTCTAATAAAATTCCAGAAAATAAGTTTAAATGAAAGGCATGAAAAAATGCGTATAATTTAATATTCCGTACAAGAAAGTCATGTGGTACACATCAGATTTTTTTATTATATTTACAGGAACACATTAACACAACCAACCATTTCGCGCATCTTGGAGCCGGAGAAGAAAGAGGTAAGCCATTTTTCCATATCTGAAAAATGCTGCGATATGTTCGTTTTTTAAATTAGTAGCTATCTGGATTTCACTAGTTGCTTCAATCTCCGCAAACTACAGAAGCTACAGAGCAAACACTTGCACTTCTGTCGCATTTTCAAACAACTGATTGTCCATGAATTTTCTTTGTGATTAACCACGTTAAGAATTCACATTTTCCAAATTACTCGCGGGTATGGTAATGTTGTTGTTGTTGTGAGTTACTCACTTATCTGACAGTAACATCAAAACAAGCCCACGAAATTCATATTGGCAAGGAGAGTGAGATTGTGCCTGTCGTTGGTAGTTGCTAAGAGTCCTTAGCAACATACAGGTGACGACATACTTCGCTCAGTTCCGCCCCCGATTTTGAAGAGAGCAGCCCAAGAGGATTCCGATGGT
>KK119360.1:16494-40199 GCA_000611955.2 Stegodyphus mimosarum | reverse complement strand
CCCTACCAGGAACCTCTCGAGAGGACATTCGGCTCGCCATATATTTAGAATGTCCCCATGCCATAAAGATACTATACATTTACAAACAACCATGTCTTCTCCGGGATTCGAACCCGGGCCCTTCAATGGCGCAGTAGGCTCCCCTAACCGCTATACTGCTTGGGCAAACGAGCGTTGTAATGCAACGAATCAGTCAATAAATGAATGCAGTTTTTTCTAACATGACTGAAAACAAAACTAAAATTCGTTGTGATTTTTGACAGATCGATATTCAGAAAATTGATTAGAAGACAAGCATTCTTATCTGTTTAACAGTAGTGCAGAGGTTCTTAAACTGTGGTCGGCGGACCCCTGGGGGTCCGCAAAGCCATTTGAAAAAAAAATCATCATAAAAATATATACATATATAAATATTTAAAGTTCATTGTTTAACTATATCCTACCCTCGAAAATTTACCGCGTTGCGTGTTGCTAGTTTCGGGTGTCGATGTCGTTTGCATCGGCGTGTAACGTTCGTTTGGGTTCGGTTCGACTCGGCTTGGTTTCGTTTCATTTCGGTCTCGTAGTTATGTAGTTGTACGTTCGGTCTGCGGTTCGGCAGCGCCAGGCGGTGGCTACGGCCCGGCTGTTCTCTTCCATTGTGTGTGTACTTTTGGTCGTTCGTTGCCAATGCCAATTCCAGTTGTAACGGTTTTTTTAATTCAAGTTCCAAGTGTTGTGATCGTGAAAATTGATTTGATAACTCCAGGTAAAATATTGGTATATGAATAGTAATACATTTTATAAATAATAATTCGTTATATTTATATTATTGTAGTGCAATGTTAATAAATTGCTCCATAAAATGGATCGTTGGCTACAAACTGGTTCAACACAGAAACGAAAAGAATCAGATGATGAGGCATCAACAGCAAACTCTACCAAGAAACGCAAAATTAGAAAATATATGGATGATTATTTATCAATTGGATTTATTTATATTTACAACAATGATGTGGAAAGACCAGTCTGTGTTCTATGTCACGAAATTTTATCCAATGAAAGTATGAAACCTGCTAATCTCAGACGTCATTTACAAACAAAGCACAGCGAGCATGTTAGTAAGTCTATAGATTTTTTTACAATGAAAAAATAAGAACTTACTTCAAGTCAGAATTTGATGGTAAAGACGGCAACTGATAGTATGAATAAGAAAGCAGTAATGGCATCATATGAAGTAGCCCTACTTATTGCTAAAGCAGGAAAGCCGCATAATATAGCAGAGCAATTAATTCTTCCTGCTACAAAAGTAATTACAAATATAATGTTAGGAACTAAAGCAGCAAACGATATAAATTTGATTTCATTATCAAATGATACGGTTAAGAATAGGATTGAAGACATGTCATGTAATATAAAAGAGAAATTAATATCGAGAGTGCGCAAAAGTCACTATTACTCATTACAATTGGATGAAAGTACTGATGTCACTAATAATGCCAATTTGTTAGCTTTCATTAGATATGAGTTTGAAAATCAAATACAAGAAGATTTATTGTTTTGTGATTCACTACCTTCACAAACGACAGCTAATGACATGTTTAACAGTTTGAATAATTTTATAACCAAAAATGAAATAGAGTGGCCAAAATGTGTTGGAATTTGCACTGATGGTGCTCGTGCAATGTCAGGTACAAGAACTGGATTGATTGCTCGTATTAAAAATGTTGCGCCTCAGGTTGTTTGGAATCATTGCTGCATTCACAGAGAATCATTAGCAGCCAAAAATATGTCACCAGATTTGAAAAGAACATTAGACGAAGTTGTTAAAATTGTCAATTTCATTAAGGCTCGTCCACTTAATTCCCGAGTTTTTAAAATTTTGTGTGAGGAAATGGGTAGTCAACATACACATTTATTATTACACACAGATGTACGTTGGTTGTCCCGCGGGAAAGTACTCATTCGCCTTTTTGAGCTTCGAGATGAAATACGATTGTTCTTAATAGATGCGCATTTTTAACTGACCGAATGTTTCAATGACTTTAACTGGTTAGCTAAAGTGGCTTACTTGGCTGATATTTTTACAAAATTGAATGAACTTAATATGAGCCTGCAAGGTACTGTTGTAAATATATTTAAAGTTGAACATAAAATAGAAGCAATTATTAAAAAAAATCGACTTGTGGTCGAAACGCATCCAGAACGGTGTATATGAGCCTTTTCCAACTCTCAATGATTTCATAGAAAGCTCCAGTGAAGAATTGCTTATTCAAGCGCGTCAATTATTTGTTGAACATTTAATTACTTTGAAAAGCAACTTCAGGAAATATTTTTCTACTCCTGATCCTTGCAATAACTGGATCAGAGATCCATTTAACATGGAAATTGCAAATGCTAAATATTTATCTGCACCTGAACAAGATATTCTCGCGGAATTATCATGTGATACGACTTATAAACTAAAATTCAACAAAACTGAATTGACCAGCTTTTGGTTACTTCTCAGGTCAGATTACCCTGCGCTTGCAAATAAAGCACTTCAACATTTGATTCCATTCTGCACAACATATTTATGCGAACAAGCTTTTTCGGAACTATTTTATATTAAGTCTAAATATAGAAACAAATTAAATATAGAGCCGGATCTTAGAATAAAAGTTTCCAGTATTAAGCCAGATATTGAGCTTCTTGTTTCAAGAAAACAACTGCATCCATCTCATTAATTTATGAAATATTTATAAAAATTTAATGTAAGTACCCATTATAATTTGTGAGATTTGTTGCTATGACAATGTTTATATTTTCTTTCTTCAATATTATAATTTCTAATAAAATGCGTCCTACAATATGCAAAAAAATCGTTATTCACCAATCACTGTTAGAAATATTCATCATATATCCTTGTCCTTATGAGATCGTAAGCCAGAAATTAACTAATAAAATGACGTAAAATACCTAAAGTTGGGATGCGGTCCGTCAAAAAAAATTTTTTCAAGTGGGGGTTCGCGGAGTACATAAGTTTAAGAACCTCTGCAGTAGTGTAATACGAGTATAAGCAAATTTAAAGCAATTTTATTGTATCGGTTATATTTTATATTAAAATCTGTGACGAGCTAATTTCTGCATAACACATATTTTAAAAGAAAGTTACTTATGCAAGGAAAACACATCATCCATTTTTATATGAAAACAGTCCACATGCATATTAAATAAGTATATAAAACATTACTTACTCCTGCAGCTAATGTTGTTGTATAATAAGGCTCAAGAGTAACGTGTCCTTTATTCCTGCTAATCACATTGGAAACTAGGCTTATCCCAGAAGCGAAATATAGCACACAGTACACAGCATAATAGCCTACTTCCTACAAATTTGTAAATTGAAGCATAATTACAACACATAATGCATTTGCGCACTAATTTAATCTAATAATAAAATATATGTGAAATTTTTAAGCCATGCACTTTTATTAAATGTATCAAAGATAAGCAAAATTCTTTTAATCTTTATTCTTCGTTATTTGTGACAAAAATATAAAATCGTGGATAGTAGCAAACAGTAGCAAATGTCAATTAAAATTATCAAGGAGAAGTTTAAGTAAATTGAATGACATAATTCCTATAAATATCACATGTGTTCTATTTTATTTTTTTCTGAAAATTCTTTTAATGTCTAATTCAATTTATGCAGCACTCAATGATCTAATTTGAATCACATATGATCAAAAATAAATTGATGGTTAAAAAAATTTTTTTTAATTTTTAGCGCATTTAAAAACTGTTTAACCCCAAAGTTTTTTATGTATTTTATTTTATGCTTTATAAAATATGCAAAAGTAACAAATAAAGAAAATCACCTGCTCGAAACTTAGGAAAATTATATTCGAGGTCTTCCGATATATTTGATAGTGGAGATTTGTATTCAGTTGATTCAAATTTCTATTTTCTTTAGAAATCAGATCTCATCGTAGCTTAAAATAATAGTACAATTAATAGTCAAATTTAAAATTACTTATTCAAATTACTTAAAAATTCATCACTGCTGCATGATAATTAAAAAATTTGAACAATTAATTACTGAAACTTCAACTAATTACTAGTCTGAAAAATGTCTTTAGAAATTGAGAATATTAAAAGCTTATAAATTCTTTAGAAATTTCGCAAATTTCCATTTGGAAGTAACATTGTTCCTCGATCAATTCGGAAAGATGGAAATTCTGGATTTAACAGTTTAATCGCTAAAACGAGAATATAGAAACATCCAAAGTTAAATAAATAATAAAAAAAATCTTTATTTAATTTTGAAAACAATCCTAGGTAATCTTTTACTGCCATCGCAAAAAAACTTTGAAGAGAATTATGCCGGTAGATGAAGGTCAAATTTTATTTTTAAGATTTGACCCAAACCAAAAAACAATTAAATAAAGTTTAGCAAAAAATCAGTTGTTAAGATAAATGTTCATTTATGACATTAGCTGCTCTGTATCCTAGAAAACGGGAATATACAGTAATGCAATGTTTGGTATCGATGTAGTATGCGTTCTACAGTTTTAGCTAATTATTCATTTCTTAGAAGTCACGACCAAAATGCTATTTTTAAACGAAAACATTAATATAAATAATTAAGAATACATAAATGAAATGATTCTATTAATTTATTTAATAACCCATTAAAGTTTTAAATAATTTAAATTTAAATTTTAGAGGCTTCATAATTCAATAATAACAGCTATATAAAACAAAAATTCAATAGCTTTCATATTCGAATGCTCAATAAAAGGGTGGCTGGAAAGATGATGAAAACAACAATTAATTTTGTACCAGCCATCTAAACAATAAATAACTAACTTGTGGGGTTCCCACCTTTTATTTCAGAGTTAAATGTGGGAACATTACACCGATAAGCGAATAATCGCTTGAGAATGAACAGAGACGTAAGACTCAAGAAAGGTTAATTCCCCTTTATTTCTCAAAATAAGGATTAACATAGTCGGCTCCTATCTCAGAGCGTACATCAAAGCCTCCACTTGAATTCAAATTAATAAGAATTAAAGCTTAACTAAAAAGACACAGCCGAAACTATCAGGATTCTAAGTAGTTGGCCCCTAAAGGCGAATGAGGCGAAGCTATCAAGCGCCTGCAGTACGACCGAGCGTAGTAATAGCTTAGAGTGAAACGTAGCCCAAAGGCAAACGCGCCCCAGTCAGAAACTCTGGCTCTCTAAAACGAATTCAGTGAAACATCGATTTAAATACTACTCTTACGCATTTACATTAAACGCGTTTCTCAAAATACATTCTGGTAGAAAATTGTAAGCTGAAATTAGGAGAGACAGGAAAGTGTGAAAAACTTAAAGTAACTTTTATAAATTTAGGATAAACCTTACAAACTAAAAGCGTTAAATCGCACACTATACATCAATACCTAATTTGTTTCAACTGCGGATATTCTTGAAAGCATTGTTAGTTTTCCCAAAACTATTCTAGGCCTGTTGGAAAGAATTATACGTCATAAAACGGATTAAAATTTATTAATTTTAAGGAAAAATGTTTGATTTTTGATACTTAAGCATTAATTGATACTCATATTATGCCAAGTGTCACTGACGAAAAATTTCCCATAAATATATATCTGACTGACGTTTGATTATGAATATTCCAATGAAACTTCGATAGATTCAGGAATGTAGTTTAAAATAATTCAAGCACTTTATTCATACAGCAATGATTTCGCATGTTAGTAATAATGATAGAACAGATGTTTATACTTTATAATAAAACTGTTACTTACATATGATGTGTTATACAGCATTTGGTTTGTTTTGGCTGATAGTACGCAACACAATACAATAAGAGTAGCATTAATAAAGGAACTACAACCGACAACAAACAAGAATGTATCCGGCGGTTTGCACAAGAAATATGCTGGTAACTTTCTGGTTGTATAAAACTGGCAGGCAACAGCGAGCATTGTAAGAATGATTACATTTAATACCTAGAGAAGAAAAAAAATTATGAAATAATTTGATCATTCTGTTACAGTCAACTTGGCTTATACCGACCAGAAATGATTGATTTTAATAACTGAAAATATTGCTCAACTCTTAATAGCAAATATTATGTTACTCGAGCTTCTCTACTTCTTTTTTTCAAATCAATAGTCTTCAGACTTAAAAACAATTTTTTCTGCCCGGTCAAGTTACAAGAACTACATTAGTTTAGAGAAGTAACTTCTCCTGGCATTGTAAGTTCAGCAAAAAATCGCGCACATATTAGTGACGTCAGTCATGCAGCGTAGTGGCAAGATATTTCTTCTTCAGTGGCAAAATGCTAAATTATTGCCCCTGTATGAAGTAGAAGTTAATTACATTTGTATTCAATAAAAGTAATTACAGTCGCCTTCAAATTAACCAGCTGAGGATTAACCGATTGCGGAGCCTTTTCTAAAAAAATCTGATGTGGACACCACATGATTTCCTTGTACGACTGTTAAATATTATGAGTAAGTACATAAGTAAAAATAATTGAGTAATTTAAAATGCCTAAAACTTGCGCTAAAGCTGCTAAGTAATAGATCAATAATTTATTATTAGAAAAGTTATTTATACATCTATTCATAATTATTTTTACTTATATATATATATATTATGCATATGTATATAAAACCCGTTAACTGGCTTAAATGTACTTACCAGCCTTTATTTTTGCATCCGTTGGTCGTAGGCTTATGCTTCCCATTATAGAAGTGTTTTAAATGACGAAAGTATTCATACTTTGGAATGTCAATTTTTTTAAATTTCATTTTTGACAAATAACGGAAACATATTATATATTTAGTTAGTCTAACACTAGGCAGTATCAGTTTATTGTAAAAATCTAACAATATTTCGGCCTCTTTGGTCAGCATGTCGGCCGTTTCATTCCCTATAACACCCATATGGGGTTTCACCCAGTTCAACTTCATTTCATTGTATTTTTTCAACTTTTACAAGATCTTTTATATATGACACCAAAATGTTAGTGTTATCAACAGCTGCTAGTGCTTCCAAATCAGATAATGAGGCTGTATACATATTAATATATGTTTTTACAATCAGGTTTTCATGAATACATTTAAGAAGAAATATGATAGTAGCCAATTCGGCTTGAAAAATTATCTGTTTTCAAAATTTTGTAAGATTCAAATCTAATTTTGTCATAGTCTATTTCTGTATCAAAGAAGTAAACCACATACGCTGCACCAATTCCATTATCGCAACCCGAATCGTCAATAAATATAGCCAATTCTCCTATGCAAACGTTTGTCTCCGATACTCTACAATAATATATCGAGAGGCGGCATACTTCACATTATATGCAAACGACTTCCGTCGATACTGTTTTAAAGCATCTGCTCAAGCAGGAGCCAGGGACGTTGTACTGTGTCTAATTTATTTCCGATTCGCTGCAGGTCCGTGGTCCTGGAACCCCAAGCCTCAACAACATATAATATAAGTGGGAATAATAACTGTTTAGTAAATTAATCTAATAATGTTATTTTTCAATTCTAAAGACTGAATTGAGACATTTCTTTTAGAGAATCTCTTTCATCAGAATAGAGTTAGTTTGTTTATAAATATTATTAAAACATTCTTCAAAATTCAGTTTACATTCGAAAAAAAAACATCAAGACATTTAAGGCTTTCGACAGATTTAATTCTAACACCTTCGTATTTTAGTTGTGGTGGTCTATTTTTTTTCACTTTTTTGGTATATCAAGAAATTAGTTTTTTGTAAATTTAATCTCAGCTTTTCTTTTTCAATCCACATTTTTAAATCTTCTATAGCAAATGAAAACAGTTTCTATAAATTCTGCAAATGGCTTTCACGAATCACATATAAAATGTCATCAGCATAACATAACATTTTTACACCGTTTCGGCACTCTTTCTTTAACAATCCATATGTTATCTTTGTCAATCAGTTTCTTTATCAATCCATTACGGTAGCACTGCAAGAACCCTGTGGGCATCCTTTGTAAACCATTTTTGCAATACAAATTTCCTTATTAAATCTGTAAATAACTTTCTTTTCGTTGAAATAACTAAGAAACATTCTATAATCCCACAATCTCTAAGGATGGAGAGCAAAGATGTCCATCAAATAGAGTCAAAGGCTCCCGAGACATCGAAAGAGACCACAGCCACATGGAATTCGGATTTTTGTGAACTAATAATATTAACAAGATCATAAAGAGCATTTTCTATGGAGCGGCCTAGCGTAAATCCGTATTGTTTTGTAGATACAAAATCATTCCTTAATAAAAGGTTGTACAGTCTATTTGTAAGTAACTTATCCAAAACTTTTGCACAAAATTTTAACAAACATACAGGTCTGGTCGCCCCACCAGACTTTAGAATAAACAAAACTCTAGAAACTTCAGGAAAATAGCATAAATCAAGGCATTTATTATATAATAACACAAGAAAATCAGAATATTTCCAAAACAAAAATTTTATCATAGTGGCTGTGATCCGGGGCACTACGATTACTCAGTTTCTTAACCACCAGTGAGTATGTTTGGCGGCGGATTTGTGAGTTCGCGTTATCGTTACATTTTCCTAAATAGACTAGCCCACCAGCGGCCTAGCGGTAAAGACGCTGAACACTGGTAGTTCGGTCCGAGGTTCGAATCCCGCGAACGGGCTGGCTGCATGGGCGTTTTCGTGGTTTTCCCCATGTGTAACGTGTATACGAGCCAGTTCCCCTTAGAAAATCCTCTACGAAGGCATCCCTCCCTTTAGGCAGATAGCCCTCGTGTGCTTTGCCATAATTGAATAACCTAACCTAAATAGACTGCGTTTTTTGTTATAATTGCACATATCATGTTGTTTAAGTGCACTGGTTTGCATTTATGCGAAGATATCAGCGTTTAAATTTTCTACTTGTGGCTGGCCTGGTGAGGAATCCAATGTTTACATTTGAACAAATCGTTTTTTGGTAGACTGTATTATATGTTTTAAACGCATTTTTTGTGTTGCTTAAGTGTTCCGATTTGCATTTTTATCAATGTTTTGTATTTGTATGCAGTGCTTTTAAAAGTACGTCAGCTTCGAAATTCTAACTGCAGTTAGGCTTAACGAAGAGGACAGTGTTTACATTTACGCAAGATAGAGTGAAAGTGTATTTAGACATTGAATTTTATATTTGACTTTTTTTCTTGAACATGTTTTCAGCGTAATCTGCCTGCTTGGCGAAGTTTTGAGAATCCGCTAAAATTAACTCCAGGCTTGAATTTTTGTGTTTTTAGCTTTTACACTTCTCGTGAGCATCGAAATTTCTGTTCTGGTATTGGTGGATAGATTTTGTGTGATTGTCAACATTTTGCTGACGTGTATGTGTTTTTGAGAGATTTTGTGCTAGATTTTTATTGTTAAAGCCTTGTCGTGGTGAAATAATTTATTTTACGGTATAAGTGGTTAATAATACATAAAATGGGTTTTAAAATCAGTGAAATATTTCAGGTGATTGTGAATGAGAATAATATTACTAGTAATAAAAATGAAAGTGATTTGGATGTTGTAATGCCTTGGGGAGATGTAATAGTGCAAAACGATAACTTGGAAACTAGTATCTCCTTTAGTTGGTATAAGGAAGCAAAAAATGAAATTTGCTTGTTAAAGAACGTTGGAAAAATTGCTAACACAGGTTATCAGAATGAAGCAAAATTTCTACGGAAAATGCCCCCGCCCTCCCCAAAAAGAGGAGAGAGTTCGTGATGTAATAGGAATGATAATAGATGATGTCACAATATTTAGGAAGTGTTTTTATCCACGGCAATGGTGTACTTTAATTGCAGCAGTATGAAATTAAGTCAAAATCGTAAAATTAAATTAAGTTTACAGTTTTTAATCTACTACTAGCGGGCTGAGGCGAAAGCAAAATTTGTATGTTCTATGTACCCCTAAAAAGCAAATGTATGAAAACATTTCAGTATGAAAGAAATTAGTTCATTCTTTCCAAGCAACAATCAATTCGTAAATAATTTTTTTATTGCCGAACCAGAAAACAAAAACATTTGACACTTCAGATTAACATGTATGACGTCATGACTTAAATTTAATGTAACATAAGAACATTTTCGTAGTATTAATAAAAGAATTAACGTGACAATAATATATCGTGTCGATTACCCTAACCTATAAAAAAGGTGATCAACAGCAACTATTTATTAAAAATGCTGACATTAACGAACAATTTTCGACATACAGTGATGTCCCATGCAATCGTTTGCTTTCTTCAAAGACAGAATATGACCTTATATAATAATACTATGTTTAATATTTGGCAATGCTACTTTTATTTCATATTTTGTAAAACTTACAAATATTTTAGTAACAAACTCTACAATTTGAAAGCGAGCCATGGCAACACTTTTCGAAATAAAGCAGATTTTTATCTCTAGCGTGCGAGACTGTTGCCACTGCTTTTCAGAGTTTTTAATTAATATCTCTGCTAATTAAAGTCGTACGAAGATGAGAATGGTCAAAATGGCTTTCCACAAATTTTTGGAATCCGGGACTACCTCTCACGAAACTCAAGTCCCCGCCGTTCCAGAGGAGATAATGCCACAAACAAATAGACAGACGGGCACAGATTTTAATAGTATTGTTACAAAATGTACAGCTGCGCAACCCTAAACTCCCCGGAAGGCGGGTTTAGGGTTGCCAGAAAATGGAAAGGGAAGGCAGGGTTGCTAATTTGGCAACAAATTTGGCGATAAGCCGTAGACAGACGGAGAACCTTCTAGAACGAGTTCTTACCGGTTTGGCCCAGAATGTTCTCGAACGCAGGCCAAAAGCTATATAAACGCTGCCTGTACGCAGTGTGTCTCGTCGGACTCTCTTAGTCGATCGCGAATCTATCGAGTGTCTCGTAGCCTAACGAGTTGATCGTCAGACTATTGTCGAGTTGGTCGTCGGCTGTATCGCGAGTTGGTGCCTTGAGAGTGTTCATCGTTGAGCCTATCGTGTGTATTGCCGAGTGCATCGCGAGTTGTAGCGTGGGGAGTATCGAGAGTCCTTAGAGTTCCGAGAACGACCGAACCGAGTCGGGAGCTTTACTCTGGTGCTTTGCCGTGAAGCTGTATTTCACCGTTATAGTCTGATAGCCTGAAGGCTGTGTTGCTGATTGTTTCAGCGTATTTTCCGTAGTTTTTCGACGATTGTAAACGTGTTTTGGAGCTGTCCTAAATAATACTGGCTAATAAATTGTGTTTTGATACTTCATCAAGTGTCGTTGTTGATCACTCAAAATCCACGAACCCGTAAGAACGGAACAGTACAGATTTCCCATTGACTCTTATATACACTCGCTCATACCTTCAAGCGGATCTCTGCTTCTTCAAGCTTCTTATTCAAATATCTTCATATTTATACGAAAATAAAGTCCATGACCCTGCCTTTTCTTTTCGTAATCATTCGCCGAAGGTTATATACTTCCAATTATAGATATATTTTATATGACGAAAATATTCGTGTTTCGGCAATGTCAAATTTTAAAAAAACTTAATTTTAATCAAATAACCAAATCTTGTAAAGATATTATTTTGTACTAATCTATTATTTTTTATTTTAAGAAACTTTCCTTTCACTTCTCATTTCAACTTCCGGCCAGAATGCAATTTGAAATGACGTATATTTAAATCTAAATGATTTCAGAAGTAATATTTAAGTAGCAGAATTTAAGAGTTCGCAGCAGAAGAGTTAGTTCCGAATTTATGCGGTGTATTTGAAAGTAGCTCTGTAGTTGAATTTCCCGCTGTAGCCACTTACTTTAATTGATATCGATATTCTAGACTCGGCTTTGCTGTGTGCAGCCGATAAAGCAGATTTAGATTGAAGTACGAGCTTGTCGTATAGTTAAGTTTAATTCATCGTTGATTGTACATAATATTTTGGGTTACGTTACTTAGCCACAAGTGGTGCATAGTTTGTGACCACCGAGTGAGTGCATATCCTGTTCAGTTAAGTTAAAATAAAAAGGTTGTTGTAACCTTCGTCGGCAGTCATCTGTTTTTCAAGGCATAGCGAGAAGTCTCTACTTCGTCTTCAGTAGGGTCTACATTTTGTAATCCCCCCCAAAAAAAACAATCTAACTACCCATATAAATAAGAGTTTATATGTAGGGTTTTATTTTACACACTATAACAAAACAAATCGACGCACCAAGAAGGAATCAGCCGATTGCTTTAGAATTTCGTATGCGTAAATGTTTAGAAATGATTGAAATTTGGTGTCCAATGAATGAATACTGCGATCTCCAGTACATCAGAACTGCGCATCCAGCAGATGTATATAAGGAGCTATTCTTGAACTGTTGTTAAAATTTTCTGTTGCATTGCGATTTAGGATACCTTTCAACGACTTCGACCAAGATTCGAGCTCCTTACGAGCAACTGTCAGAGTTTGAAAGAGGTCGTATAATTGGATTGAAAGAGGCAGTTGGGCACATCGGAGAATCGCTCGTCATATGAGTCGAAGCGATGCGGCGATTAGAAGAAGCTTGCATGGATGCGTGGACAATGGCCGATTTCAGCGTCATGATGGTAACGATTGACCTACGGCCACAACAGATCGGGAGGACAGAGTGATTGTCAGATCAGCTGTTTCAGTGCCTGATTCGTCGTTATCAACCATCAGACATGCGACCCGCACACGTGTGTTTCCCATGACCATTTGCAGACAGCTGATAGAGCGAAATCTACGCTCATACCAAACCGTCGCCTGCCACTCACGTCTCCACACTGTCGAGCCAGATTACAGTGATGCTTGGCTCGATAATGTTGGAATGATGCTGACTGGGAGTGTATTTGTCTTTAGCGACGAATCTCGCTTCCAACTCTGTCGTGACGATCATCGAAGACGTGTCTGGAGACGCCCAGAGCAGCCTGCCGATCCTGCTTTCCCTATTGCACGCCACACAGACCTCAACCAGGAGTTATGGTCTGGGGTGGTCTGGGGTGATAGCCGGACCATTTGTTTGTCATTAGAGGCATACTTACAGCACAGCAGTACGTCGACGACATTCTGAGACCTGTTTTGCTACCGTTTCTTTTGCACCTGGTCTTATTTTTCAGCAAGATAACGCCAGACCACATATGCCACGTGTTGGTATGAACTGCTAACAGCTTGTCAAACACTTCCTTGGCTAGCCAGATCTCTCTCCCATTGAGCACGTCTGGGATATGATGGGAAGGCGACTGCATCTACCAGGAATATTGATGACCTATCCCGACACAATTGGAGCAAATTTGGCAAGAAATACCGCAGGAGACCATCAGGGAGCTTTGTCAGTCTATTTCACGCCGTGTGGCAGCTTACATCCAGGCTAGAGGTGGGTCAACACCTTATTGAGCTCGTTAGTTTGCAACTATGTAACTCTGAAATAAATCATTCAATTGTCCTGAAATTTTAAGCATGTTATATTCTGTACATAATCCTGTACACATCCATCAATTTTTGTCTCCATCGGACAGCTCTTTCTTGGTGCGTCGATTTTTTTTTTTTTTTTTTTTTTTTTTTTTTTTTTTTTTTGCTATAGAGTGTAATTTTGTAATCGTTTTTTTAACAAGCCTTCTCTTTACCTTCTTGTTTCATACCTTCGTTTCCTTGTCAGAATGAGTTTTCAAGATTACAATTTAGACAAATAAGGTAAAAACTAGTATTTAAGCTGAAGTCTGGGTTACTTCAGTAGGACAGCTTGTTCTGCCTTTCGCCCACGTTGTTACTGTTCTATTAAGCTTGCTATTCTACGACTGTACTTCATACGTGCTGGCAGTATACGCCAGTGATCCTTTAATTGTGGTCAACTACACGAGCTGATTCTGTGCTGCTTGGGTTGATTGATTTTATTTAATAGTAGATTGGTTTATCTTTTCTACTTTTGAGCTAAAGTCTAAGTGGAGGCTTCTTGTAATCCCGAATGTTAATTCATTTGAGCCGGAATGCTAATTCATTTCAGTTTTCTTAAAGGTATATCAACTTTTCTTGAACTTGTTACTTACGTTACAAGAACTCAGGGAATAGTTGCTACATATTTCTTGAATATTCTAGCTGCCAAGGAACTCTAGTCTCGTTAGGATATTACATATATATGTAATTAGTCTAACAACAAATATCCAACACAATTTTATATCAGTGCATTGCTCTTCTAAAAAGAATATTTAATAGGCTGTACAAAGAAGTCTTGTGGGATTCACAATTTTATATCTAAATGTGGTAAAGGTTTGTAATTTAGGAATCAAAACCCTAAAAACAGTTTGTTTAATAATTGAGTCAGTGTTAAGCACATATAAAGTAAATAAGTCAGAGAAATGAATAATAAGAGCTTTGGAATACATTTGGCTTTGTATTCAGCACATTAGGATTTAACACGAAAGTAAAGTTATTTTATTATTTCAATTCGATCATCATTAACAATTTCTGTAAGAAAAAACAGCAATAAAAAAGCAAAAACTTTCTTTTTCTTTTTCTTTCTAATTTTTTTTTTACAATACAGAGGATATGTAGATTTTAACTGTGAGACCTGTTGGAAATTTTCATTCTGCTTTAGTGTGTGTGCATCTTGGATGCACATTTTAAGGTCATTCTAACTGTAATACTTTTCTTTATTTTTAGAGGATGAGAGTAAACCATAGTTATTGAGATTCTAATAGATGTCCCAAACTGCATCATTGTGTAACAAAGTTTAAAATATATAGACACAAGAATGTACCATCTTTTACACTGGCCCTTAAACTATCCTAGTCCAATAACTTGTTGAACACATTTCAAGACCATAGAATTTTAAACTTTGTAGCTGAATATATTGGAAAATATAAAATTTGTTTCAGAACAATTGTTCAACAATTTCCATGGAGGTCCGAAACAGGAATCGGGAATGAACATAAAGCACACATCATTGCTGCAAGCGCTAATGTTGTTGACTCACCCGGCATTCTTAGAAACGTTCATCAATCGATGCGTCTTCTTTGAGAAGCGATACCTGTATTTTATAAGGAGAAGCGATACATTACATCCTTGAGAACCGATACGCTGCATCTGCAGGCCCAGCTTTGAACACCTGCTTTAACAGATTATTTCAAACAATATGCTGTGTATATTCTTCTTTGCGTTTCTGACATGTTTCGCGTCTTTATAGGCATGTAGCGTGTCAGGATTGCACATACGATCCTATGTTTCTGTATGATTATTGCCTATTGCTTCTTCCGAACCTCCATGCACATTTCTGAACAATAGTTCTGAAACACCCTGTATTGGGCAAAAACAAATTTGAGATTAAACAACCTGCCGCATGCCCCTAGAACATCATAAAAGGGAAGATCGACATCAAAATTTGTACCTCAGAATGAATGGAAAAGTGGGTTTGAAGCCTAAAATTATACCGGGTTGAAAGCAAAAATCTTAAATTCCCAAGGTCTAAAAATTTTTAACAGATATTTGGACCTATAAAATTACGGCAAACCACATTAAGGGCTATCTTCTTAAGAGAAGGCGTAATTTTGTGGAAGACTTTCAAATGAAAAATTGCTGGTATTCATTTTACATATAGAAAAACTATGAAATCGTACATACATCATGTTCATTTACTGGGATTTGTACCTGGGTCGTTTTACCAATATTCAGCAATCTTATTCATTCTAACGCTGTAAGCCAGCTGACATAATTATCCATACGAGTATTGCTTGCTGTGCCATGAATAATCATTTATATGAATTTTTATCTTTCGTGCTTTTGCCTTCCTACTCAGTATAGTGGTTAGCAGTGGTGGATACCAACAGTGGCGGAGTGGTTAAGACAGTTGAATACTGGAAGTTTGACTTGGTTCGGTCTTAGGCGGAATGGCTGGCTGCCTGGTTCGTTTTCCTCAGTTTCTTCATCTGTAACGTAAATACGAGGCAGTCTGGCTTTGCAAATCAAACACAAGAGGCATTCCCCCTTAGGGATGTAGGCCTTGCACCCTTTGCTACATTCGAATAACCTAAGGTTAGAGATGCTTGCTGGCTGTCATACCGTTGGGCCTTCGAATCCCGAACTATTTTTCAGAAGGCATAAATACGAGACCTATAATTCTTTTCAAATGGTTAGCTGGTAGAAGAAGAGGGTTGAAAGATTCTTGGATCCGTCCATCGGGGTATTATTCATCAGAATCGGGGTTTGGACTGCGCCCTTAGTTCGGTGGGTCTATACCTATACGATCAATGGTGAAATTCTGGTGTCCGGAGCCCTATATATATATATGTAAAAAAAAAATTATGATGGCTTTGCTCTTTGCGAACTAGCAACCTTTAATTAATTTTCTGCAATTCAGGATCTTCCCTTAGACCAGTACCTTCTGGAACATTCGCGCCTATTACATAACCTCCTCATATAAATGCAGCGTCATAAGTTTTCTATACAGATGCCTTCTCGCCTTCATCCTGCTAACGTCTTCGCTATGCTCCTCTTTCTGTTCTAGAACGTTATAACGTATTAAAGTTTAAAGTCAGTCGTATCTAGTAGGTCAATTACTGAATAATCTGCTCTAAATTAAATCATCTGCTCTAAATTAAAATAAAGATGTTAAAAGTGAAAGTCCTGAGTTGTATTTTTCTCCATGGTTCAATCATCCCAGCTTCGTCAAACATCTGCCAAAACGTGTAATGGAATAGCCTCACCACTCACCCACGATGTGTTAAAATAACTGAAATATTACATATATATATGCCATATATCTATATGTGTCTCGCGCCCTAATATATCTGTAAATTATAATCTTCTATGAATTTTGAACTATAGTTTTTACTTCCTTGTACGAAGTAGAAAGGAAGTATTGTAATCGCGAAACATTTCGCGTGTCACATTTTAAAAAAAAATATCCATTTTGACCGCTATCTATTGCAGTTTAACGATGTTTTTGCGTGACAGTCGTACGTAAAGACAGAATAAAGGACTTTTTCCCAAACAAATTATAAAACTAATTTAAAATGAATTCTGAAGAGATTTTTTCGTGGCGTCTGTACGTACGTACGTTCGTACGTATGTATGTATCTCGCATAACTCAAAAACGCGTAGCCCCAGAACGTTAAAATTTTGTGCACTTCCTATTTTGGTGGCAATCGGCCGCACCAAAAGTATAATTTATGTATATATATATCCACTCTGTTACTCGGCTCCGTGAGCTCAGTTCTTTTATTCTCATATGTTGGTAAATTGCGCATTTTTTGCTTTAAAAATGATTGAATTGTGTTGTTCTTATCTTCCGATTAAAGTTTTCATGCCTTTAGTAAATCTGCATGCAAGATTTGTAGAATTATCAAGAATTTAAAAGTTGTTTAAGTGCGGCTTATTTTTCTCACGGCGAACATATTTGCTTACATTTGAAACTTCGGAGAACATTGGATTTGTTGCCAGTCTAGAGAAACTAAGATTCGCAATAACAAAGAAAACGCCTTCTTTTATTATTTCAAATTAAATCATGCTTAATTCATTCTGGAATTTATTCGAGGAAATATGTGTTTAAGACTTACTTCGTAATTTTTAGATAGTTTGAGGTTTTATGCGTTTTTGCCTTGTCGTGACGTGAGAACTGAATTAGTTCAATGAGAAATACTAAAAAGTCTGTGAAAAAAACTGTTCTTTTTGTTTGTTTGCTTAATTTATTTTGCATATACATCGTTTTAGATTCCAGATGATATACATATTTGTGCATTCTGCGTTATAAAATGAATGAGACGTAACGCTGTTAAGTGAACCTAGCGCCAGAGTGTCGCTATAGTAAACAAATGGTGAATTTAAAGAGTGCATTTATTTTATTGTGGTTTATGCGCTATCGATGAAGTAGATTTAATTCAATTCAATAAGTTTAAATGAAATGCAAAGTGCGTGTAATTTAATATTCCGTACAGGAAGTCATGTGGTGTACACATCAGATTTCTTTTTAAATGCATCTTACTAATTTTAAGGAACATTGCCTATTTGGTCCCATTATCAAGACCTGAAGTTACAAAATGTACCTTTTAAGATATGCGCACGATAAGAAAATGCCATTTCTGATATTATCGACTTTTTAGCCAGTCGTATTTTAGGTTGTAATAAATGTCATCTGCCTGCAAATTTCTGGGAAACATTTATATCTACTCATTATTAATTAGTAGACTGATAATATTTATTAATCTACTGAATAATAGGTATAGAGATTTGAATTCCTTTCAAAAGACTGAACGCAATTATTAAATATATATTAGGCATTTAAGGAGCTTGGAATAGAAAATAACATTTTGATTTTTTTCTGCCCTTATATTTTTCTCAATTGCAGCATCAATTTTAGAAACATAACTAATATTAACATCTGAATCACAAATGAAGATACAATTTTTTATAATTAAAACTATAAGAACAAACTATGGTCAAATTTGTTAAGCTGGATTGCATTTAATTTAATAAATAGTGATGAACTTCAAGTTATTACGTCGAGTAAGAAGTGGGGATAACATTTCTTACGAGAGTTACAACGTTGATGATTCCTCGTATATGTTTGAAGTAATCCGGATTCCAGTCAAAAAGATCTCTAACTGACAACGTAGCTTCCATTTCGTTGTTTTCAAGCCTGGATGAGGCTGGATTTGTGGATTCTGCATCATTAAGTCTCTCTGTGTATTTACTGCTCGATTCCTGCTTGTTTTCTGATGCCGTATCTTCTTCCATAGCTAAAGTTTAAGTCTTCATGTCAGATCTAGAAAAAAGCGAATCAAGATCTTTACACACTACACATAGACTTTTTACAGTGAGAAAAAGGAAAGTTTGAATTATTCCAGAATAAGTTGAACTCGTTAAAACCGAAAATATCCTATAATATTTTTCGTCATAAATTCATACAGGCACTTAACACATAAAAAGATCACTCCGTAGTTTGGTAATAAAGCATAAATATTTTAATAGAAAACATCTATAGTAAATCACTTACGGAACTTGGCTTTATAGTCCTGGGTACAATTTCATTTCTTCCATTTATTTTTAGGCAAATCTATTTGAGGAATATCAATAACTATTCATAAATGGCTGAAATGCTGACATTTTTAAATTATAACAATTCTGCCATTTATAAGTATTTATGAAATCTCTGGTGTTGAAGCACCCCGCTATTCAAACGGTAGACATTTTATTACTAATCATCTTGTTAATGAGAATTGTGATGCTAGCACATTTTGTTGCACTTATAAAAACAACATGCTAACAGACTTTGTGAACTAAAGATTTCGCTAAACTGGTACTGGTTCTTTTATTTTGTTTATCACCTTCACCTCTTTCATGATGTAAAAATTTATAGTGATGATTTTAAATTAAGTATTTACATAGAAGTTTATTAGAACTTCATTTCTGAACAGCAAAAACATGAAATTTACATTATTATCTATTTCATAACTCAGTTAGTTCTCACTGGATATGAAAAGTAATGCATACAAGAATTTCTACGCAATCTTTTTCGAAATCGAAAGACTTTTTAAATTTAATCTAAGTGAAATTAGTCAAGGACTCTCTAATTGAAATTAACATGGGTTTTTTTAGCGTCTAAATTATTTTTTACCTTTAAAACTTGTTTTAAGCTTAAAAATTCTATGTATTTTAAAGTGTCACTAGTATTTGTGTAAGGTCCTTTTACGTGAATTTAAATATACATATAAGGTAAAAAATATGTAAATCAAAAGTTAAAAAACATGTAAATCAAGTTTATAATTTAAATTAGCAATAGTCCTTAATCTCTTCTCTCTATTGTAAAAGTCCTGATAACTTTTATGGATTGCGTCATTTCTAGATCAATCCATTTCGTATGGCTTGCGTAACGCTGATGACGTATTCAGAACCTAAACTTAAAAGTTCGAGAATTGAAACCTTTCTCTTAATAAACAACTTAAACTTAAACCTTCTCTTGATGAGCTTTCATACTGGATAATTGCGCACTTTAGCTTAAGCTTTCTGCGGTCAGAATGTTATTTCGCTTCCTGGCGTGTCGCTTAACCTCTGCCAAGTTATTATCCATGGTTCAAAAAATATAATCTGTGTGGGATGTATAGCGCACTCATAATTATGATGTGCAACGAAAAAGAATATGTATCCTCAGAATTAGTTATCAAGGTGGGAGGTTTTCTCTTTAAATCTTTAGTTCTAACTTCAACCCCACGAACACTTAACAAGCGAATAATCGCTTAAGTGTGAACAGAACACGTGAGACTTGAGAAGGGTTTAAAACCCTTTATTATTCAGTATATTTACAAATCAGTTCCGACTTGGAACTTTACATAAAGCCGCCACTCGGGCTTGAACTTAAATACTAATAATTTGAACTAAAACTAGCTTAACTAAAGCTCTTAAAGAATATAGCCGAAGATATCAGAATCTAACTAGTTGGCCCGTAAGTATTAATTAAATCGGCGAAGCCTAGCAAGGGCCTAAGATATGGCCGAGCGTAATAATAGCTAAGAGAGATGTAGCCAGAAGGCAAACGCGCGCTAGTCAGGAAATCAGACTCTGTCTTGAAGTCGGTTAAGTCACGATTTAAATAATACTCTTTCTCATTTGCATTATCTGCATTTCTGAAATTACATTCTGGCAGGAAATTGTAAGCTGAAATTAGAATAAGAAAGATACAAAACTTAAAATAACTGTTAATTAACATAAGGTAAACCTTACAAAGGAATGAAATTATGTGTGGAATTTACGGCTACGGCTGTCTTTGAGTGTCATCTTTTTAACTACACAGCAAAGCCTCTACAAGTTATAACGCAGAGAACCATCGCCAATCGGTTGCAGCTTTCTCTAAGTCATCTTATTACATGTATACATATCTGAGTGTGAGATAATTTTGTGCAGATGACTCAAGAATCAGAAGATAATGTAGATACATAAGATGACATAACAGAGACATACTTGGCCGAAAACTCATTATTTACTCCTGGACATTCTGGTTAAGAAAAAGGATTTAAATTCACTGTCAGAAATAGTACAGTACCTGTTGCTATTAAAAATTGATTTTTATTTTCAAAGCAAATTATTCGCTAAAATTACTTCAAACCTTTAAAAACATTTGTAATCCGGCTATGATTTTGTAATCCGATGAAGACTAAAACCCTAATTGTGTTAAACTACTACCGAATTTGACTTTTCTCAGTCTGGCTCTCCTTTCTTATCTTTCCCTTTTGCTTCTTCTCAAACTTTTTCTTTCAAAAATTTTCATGTATACCCCCTAAAGCCCAGAAATGAGGGGAGGAAAAACTCTAAACTACGTTTTGCAATCTGGTCGTAATACCAGATTCTTAGAAGACGAAAATATATTTTGCTGTACTCCGACCCTAGAATCACACTATGTGTAACATTCTTCGCAGCCTCTCTAGGGAGGATACAAGCAGTGATAGCACAAGCTCGTTGTCTTCCTAGGTATACTCCTAATATTAAAAAATAATGTTTTAGGAGCGTCAGCTATACTGTGAACTGTCTGAATGTTTCACCAGTCACATCCTCTACCCATAGTTTTTGCACAAAGTTCTACCATGCACAGACACATATTCACTACACATATTTAAGTTTCTTTTTAATATTATTTTTGTATGGTAATGTAAAATTTTATTTACTAAATTTTTATGGCCTAACTTCAGCATACAAGTTATTCACGTTACATTGAATTTGAATTTTTGTATATTTATGTTTTTCCTGCATTTATGTATTATGGTTTTTGTATATATTTATATATATATATATATATATACCTTTACAATTTAAGCAAAGAAGCCAACTGTATAAATACCCCTTGCTGAAATGTGCATTACCTTTGCTTCTGCATTCATCTCGCTGTACTAACGTGCGTTTGTTACTTCTGCACGTCATCCATAACTAGCGATGTCATCAGTTGTATGAAATTGTGGAGGGTGCTTATAGCACTCAAAATGATGTGTGAACATGTTTATGTTTATCCAAAATGTCCAGGAATAAATTAATGAGTTGTTTCGGCCAAGAATGTCTCCGTTATGTCATCTTATGTATTCACATTATCTTCTGATTCTGAAGTCATCTACACAAAGTTATCACACACACAGATATGTATATATATAATAAGATGACTTGGAGAAAGCTGCAACGAATTGGCGATGATTGGCGATCCTGATTGATTAAACGATCCTGAGCCGGTAGAATGGACAATTTTTGAATTATTTTAGTAAGGCAATTTGGTTTTATCTATTTCAAAAAGTGACAATTTATTAAGGCCTGAAAAAAGGAGGAGAAAGTTTTCTGGTATTATCATAATAAAATTCTTCATTGCATTATTAAATCAGCAGGCTTAAAATTTACTTACTTTAAAATGGATCTCATGAGATCGATTGATAGTTAAAGTAGGGCTTTTGTTAGAGAACGTGGTGTATTATTATATTCCTTAGTAACTTCAGGCAGCAATTAGGAGTACCCTTCTGCTACCGAGATCGGATTCAAAAATATATGTATGTGTGTAAAAATGTACGTGTTCATGAATGCATGTATATACAAACATGAATACATGTATGTAAGTACGTATATATGTGTGTGTACACACACACACACATATACACACAAACATACACACGTGCATATATACATACATTTCGGAATCGAGTCTCGATTTTGCCCATGCGATATTACCTTGATAAGAAATTAATTTGCATTTTAGTTTAGTTATAATAATTTGATTAACTCTTTCTACTTTACCATTAGTTTGTGGTCTATTAACAGTATTTAATAATTGAACAGCATTATGGTTTTACATAAAGTGCTTAAATTTTGAGGAAGCAAAGGCAGCATTTCTATCCTTTAAAATTTTCTTTGGGACCTGAATCTGAACAATTTCCTTTAAACAGTTTATGTAATCAGCAATAGTTGCAATTTTCAAGGCAATCGTCCGTATATAACAAGTAGCATGGTTTATAATAATGTGAATACAGTACTTTTTTGTATAATTATTTAAATTACCAACGTTATCGATAAATAACAATCAAAAGGTTTACTTACAGATTGTAGCACGTGTCTTAAACCCAATCTCTTTCGTTTACTTTTCTTGTTAAACTGACATACGTCACAATATTTACGATTATTTGTAATATCTTGTACTTATTCTGCCCAGTAATATTGGGATTAATGATAATATTAAGTAGGTAACAAATTTAACACTGAAAGATACACCAATATGACAAAATTCAAAATGAGCCTTTTCAAGTAGTTTAGTGAGAAGAGTTATTGGTATTACAATTTTATACAATCCTTGTTTCTTTACAGTAAATACATAGTTAATTTTACTAAACTTGGAGCAACAAACATTATCCAAGTTTTGATGGTTTTTATTTTTTTACTGATAATAAATTAGTCTGAACACACAAATGTTGGTAAATAGGATTCCTTGTTAATATATCAGCTTCAACATTAGTAGAAACTTTCTTGTATTTTACATCAAAGTCATACATTTATAATTTTAAAGACCATCAAAATAATCTACTTGTAGGACGTTTTATATACTTAAGCCAAACTAAAACAGCATGGTCAGTATGTACAGTAAAATCATCTCCATGCAAATAGTAATAAAATTTATCTGTAGTATCTAAACCGACTAAACATTCCAATTCAGTAATTGCATAATTCTTCTCATATGATCCTAATTAATCAATTTATTTATATTTTTAATTTTAAT
>KK119359.1:175165-187738 GCA_000611955.2 Stegodyphus mimosarum | reverse complement strand
TAGATGAAGAAATCTATATGGAAATCCCCGAAGGTTTTCGCGATGAAACTAATTCAGATAAATGTCAGACAGATATTCAGACAATGTAGGAGCACCTTTTGAACGTATCGC
This sequence comes from Stegodyphus mimosarum, assembly GCA_000611955.2. Lineage (NCBI taxonomy): Eukaryota > Metazoa > Arthropoda > Arachnida > Araneae > Eresidae > Stegodyphus > Stegodyphus mimosarum. The sequence continues at coordinate 187,627 of KK119359.1, read as the reverse complement.
CTTTGACATCTTAGGACCTCTGCCACGAACTGCTGACGGCAACAAATACATCCTCGTTGCCATTGATTACTCCACCAAGTGGCCTGAAGCGTATCCTATTCCTGATCAAGAGGCTGTCACAGTAGCAGAGATGATGATACAGCACTGGATTTCCAGATTCGGAGTGCCTCTTCAGTTACATTCCGATCAGGGAAGGAATTTTACCTCGGCTGTAGTCAAGGAACTCTGCAAGCTACTCGGCATTGACAAAACCCAAACGACGCCTTTACATCCCCAGTCGGACGGTATGGTAGAGAGGTTTAATCGAACCATCCTCAATAACCTCTCATTAGTGGTTTCCAGAAACCAACAGGACTGGGACAAGAAGTTGCCACTATTTTTACTGGCTTACCGCAGTGCTGTCCACGAGACTACCGGCTATTCCCCATCTCAGATGCTCTTCGGTCGTGACCTTCGTCTGCCATGTGATCTTTTGTTTGGTCGCCCTCCGGATGCGCCTTCATCGCCTGAGGAATACATTCAAGATCTCCAGGCCCGGTTTGAAGTGATGCACAACTTTGCACGAGAGCGAGTCAACTTGGCGACGGAGAAGATGAAGACCCGCTACGACACGAGAGCTACTGGACATCGTTTCAACGAAGGAGACAAGGTGTGGTTATGGAATCCGACTCGTCGAAAAGGACTTTCTCCGAAACTACAATCACCTTGGGATGGTCCTTACACAGTCCTAAACAGGCTGAACGACGTCGTGGTTCGGATCCGTAAGTCATCGAACTCTAGACCTAAAGTCGTTCATTACGACAGGTTAGTTCATTACTATGGCCATAGTACGTAGTGTATATAGTTGTAAATAATAATGTCAATAGTATAAGACCATGGTCCTATTTGTATTTAGTATTTGATTTGTATTTGTTTAGTATTTGATAGGTATTTGTATTTGATAGCATTTGTATTCGATAGCATTTGTATTCGATAGTATTTGTACTTAGTATTTGATAGTATTTAAATTGTATTCAGCGTTGGATAGAATTTAATTTGCTGAAAGTCACTTATTGCAATTATTGTTTATTTTGTTATTATAATATAATGTTTATTATAGCACTGAGACCTTAGTAGTAAGTTTGGCTTCCTGTCCAAGGATTGTACTGCCCGGGACGTGCAGTCCTTGGGAAGGGGGCAATGTTACGAATTTCACATTTATTTGGCTATTTATTTAGAATTGTAATTAGATTTGCTTCATGTTGCCTTAGCAACGCAGACGATTTTTGAAGAGAAAGCTACGACAAAAAAAAAATAGCAATAAAAATAAAAGAGCGCGTGCATTTAATGCTTAATAAATAAATATCTCGTAATTACTGTTGCCATCCAGAAAAATCTAGAAAAATCGTGATTGTTCTACTGATAATTAAAAAGCTTATAAAAGCCGAGGTGAAACACCTCATCTCAGTTAGTGAGTTAGTTGTTGTTGTTGCTGTTATACTTGTAGCTGTAAAAAGCGAACTGCTGTTTGTTTACTTAATGCTGTACTGATTGTAGCGATTTCGCTGTGAGATAGAACTATTGTATCTGTTTTGAACTGAGTTTTTGCTAAACGTTTGAGATATTGTGATACTGTGCGAAGATCTGTGAAGAAATATTTCAGCATTTTAATTTATTTCTTGTGGAAAGAATAGATTTTTGTTAACTTGTTACGACTTGTGCATTCAATATATTACGAACCCGTACGCACGTAACAATATTATTAAAAAAATTAGCGATTTTTTCTCCCTGGAGCAAATTACAAAAAAACCTATATACAAAAAACCACTATTACATGGTTGGTATGATTGTTAATACATTGTATGTCTCCCAGACAATGCAATACAGTCCGTACAACGCCTAGGCATGCTGAGTATCAAATTATCGATTTGATCTTGGGGGATATTATAAAACTCAAAAAGCAATGCTCTCCGAAGTTCCGGTAGACATGTAGGAGGAAGTTGACGGGCTGCAACTCGTCGGCCAAGCATGTCCCACACGTGCTCTACTGGATTCAAGTCCGGAGAGAATGCTAACCAGTCCATACGGGTGATATATTCCGATTGAAGGCATTCGCTTACGATGTTTGCACGGTGAGGACGGGCGTTGTCATCCATAAACACAAATTGTGCGCCCATGGCGCCCCGAAACAAACGTACATGTTGTTCCAGAATGACGTCCCGATAGATTTGGCTTGTCATGGTTCCAATTTGAACATGCAGATCAGTTCTGGAACCCAGAATAATTCCACCCCAAACGAGCACTCATGCACCACCGTAACGGTGTCGTTCAATGATGCTTTCTTGGTGGTAACGGGTACCTGGAGCTCTCCATATGAATGTCCGGCGAGAAACAGACTGCAAGCTAAACCTGGACTAAACCAGTGGCTGAAGAGAGCTGACGAGACAGGTCTGAGGCTGTGCTCCGCCTGTTTCTTTTGGCAGTAACTGTCAAATACCGGTCCTCATTCAGCGTTGTAACTCTGGGGCGACCTGTGCTGTAACGTCTACTCACATTAGCATCATCTTGGAATCGTTGCCAAACCTGGAGATGACTCTCTGGGCAATTCCAAGTTCGTCTCATGCTTCCAGTTGGGTACGCCCACATTCCAGACGGCGGATAATTCTACCAGGTAAAAAATCATCCAAATGCGTCCTTTGTGTCATAACTATTCGGTTATTGCACTGAAATGCTTATAAAGCGCCTGCGAACAATTTTACTTCTTTGCCTGTATTCCTTATATATCATTCTCTTACACTCTCGTCATTGTGACGTACCATCGGTGTCATCTGGTTACTTCCTGAAATTTGCATATGATTCTTGAAGATGTGTGTAGTGACTTTACAGGTGATATATTTATTTTAGAGTTCGATTTCCGCGTGACTCCGAATTATCCTTAATTTATAGACATGAGTGTATTTAACGAAGTAAGCAAGCAAATAATAAAACCAAGCGAATTTTTAAATGTCATCAAAATGCAAAAATAAAAACAGTGGCAGTCAACAATTTTACTTATGAAATTTTAGGAAAATGATTCGATCACTTTTTTTGCGTGTTTTATCTATACCTCTTTACATTTTTTCAATTTTAGAAAAAGAAAATAACTTAGAATTCTAAAAAAGTTTACTTTTATTCAAAATCGCAAGGAAATTAGTTTAAAAACAAAATCTGTGATTTATATTCGAATTACGTTCCGCATTACAGCGCTTTTCCTACAAATTCTTAAGGCGCACGAACACTTTGGGAGCCACTGTAAATTAAAAAAAAAAAAAAAAAACCCGGAAAGGTTTCAGATTTTAAGTTACATAAAAAGGGGAGTTTTTTAACATTTTGTCTGTTTCCATTACTTATTAAATATCATATTCTTCGCACTTAAACCGTAAAATTCAGTTCAACAGAAATATCACAAAATAATTTTCAAATGAGCGTATCTTTAGAATTTGCGATAACACAGTCTCGCGCGCTGGAGACAATTTTTTTTCGTACAGTGTTGCCATTGCTTACTTTGAAATCGTCCGGTTTGTTAAACAAAAATTTTTAAAGCTTTACAAAATATGAAATAGATAATAAAACAAATTCAAAATCCAAAATTTAGGCTTCCAGATACCCATATTAGGGTGGAAACGCACGTTATTCAAAATTTTATGGCTCTAGGTACCGTTGTTTTATCAAAATGAGAGAAACATGCATACATTTATGCAAATTCTTCATTACTTAATTTCTTTAATATAGAGCTCTAATTTTGGTGGCAACAATTTGAAAAGTAACCCGACATTTATAGTGAAGCAACGCAAAGTGCCAAAACGAAATTAATAGTTCTTTAGGGTAAATTGCCCCTTTGGACAAAAATCTGAAACCTTTCAGATTTTGTATTACGCTCAAACGAGCGCTTTTTTAACGTTTTGTGTGTTACCTTTGTTTATTAAATATCATGTTCTTCGCACTTAAACCATTAAATTCAGTTCAACAGCAATATCTCAAAATAATTTTAAAATTAGCATACCTTTAGAATTTCGATACACAGTCTCGTACGCTGGAGATAAAAATGTTTTTTTCAGTGCAGTGTTGCCATTGCTCCCTTTGAAATCGTTGAGCTTGTTAATCAAAAATTCGTTAAATTCTTACAAAATTTAAAATAAATAATAAAACAAATTCGAAATTCAAAATTAGAACTTCGAAGTACCAATATTCGCTTGGAGGACTAGGTTATTCAAAATTTGACGGCTCTAGGTAACTTTGTGTTTTCACAATGCGAGAAACATTCATGCATTCATACAGCTTCTTCATTATTTAATTTCTTTAAATATAATACATGGCGATAATATTTGGTGGCAACAGTTTGAAAAGTGAACCAACGCAGAAAGTGAAACGACGGAAAACGCCGTTTTGAAACTAGTAGTCCTTTGGGTCTAACGCCCTTTTGGGCTAATAAATTGAATTTCCTCAAAAGAAGAAGTGATAAATTTGTAAGGTTTTAGTTAAACTAACAAAGTTTTATTTTAATTTAAATCTTTCTATCTCTTCTCATTTTCAACTTCCCGTTAGAAGAAAGCGCGCGTTTTCAGCTTATGATAATTTGAAGTGAAGCCAACAGCTATTTAAGCAAGAAGTAGAAACCTCTCAGTCTGAGAGAGCTTTTAGTCTCAGATCACGGTCACTCTATTCGACGTTCGCCTGACCAGCTATCAGTTAAATTCTAAGCCATAGCGCTTTACGTGATTGCTTATTGAAATAAATCCAAGTGCGCCAGTATTAGTAAATCTTGCTACACACCATTTAGTTTAGAGGCCAACCTCGCGTATACCTCTATGAGCAACGAATAATTTAATTTCTATTTAGCTTTAGTTTAAATTTATCTGATTGTTCATTTTAGACCCAAGTGTGGTCTTTTACTTTCTGTATCCCTCCCGAGTTGGGAAGTGGTTGTAAATAATTGTGATCTAATAAAAGAGGATTTTAAATCCCTTTCAAGTGCAGTTCTTCTACCACTTAATCACAGTATCTACCACCAGAACATAGCTGCATTTAGCTCCCTGTTCCAGATCAGGACTTAAGGAGTTTCACGACGATGTTTGCCAAGAATATGCACAGAACACTCAGTCCTGACAAATTTTATTAAATATTCTGACATAAGTATTGCAGAAAAAATTTAAATGGAATTAAATAGTAAAAACGAAAAATAGCCCTTCTTAATTTTTTTAAGAACTAAATCATAGCAGCGTAAGATCAACATTAGTATTTGGGACTGTGTAACACAGAAATAAATAATAAACGGAATTAAATTTAAAAATATTAATATTAAATTTAACTAATTCTTATATTTAAAATTAAGTGGCTTAGAAATAAATTGAGGGATACTGATTACAACAGATTTTTTTAAATTATTTTTATTAGTTCTTTAAAATGAACAGCATTTAAATTGTTAGCTTAAACATACTGAGTACTAACATGTCATGATGTTTTGGGAGCTACAGTGACAACTGTACCAAATGTTTTCTGAACGTAAATTTACATAATCAAAAATGGGAAATTCAAGCGTAAGGAAGCCTGGAATAATAAAGAAATTTTGCGCAAATGAGAGCTTAAATTTCATAATTAAATCGAATTCGATACTCGCCGAAAACATAACAATCGGTGAAATGTTAAATAGCTTATGCGTAACTCAGACTGTATCATTTTTTCCACTGGTAAAACAAGATTACGCATAAATATTGTAGAGTAAATGTGAAGTTTTGGAGTGATATTTAGCAGCTTATTTTACTACAGTTAAACTTCGCTATAGCGAACCCGTCATATAACAACCCTCTGATTATAATGAACGGACATTTTGATCTCTTCCAAAGTAATATAAGCTTCATGTTATGGTATACGGTTATAGCAAACTTGTAAATGTACATAAATCGGATAAAAAGAACTTCGTGGATATCTTGGAATGAATTTTTTCCCCTTTTTTCCCACACTGTTTTCCGGAATTTCTGCGGCTTTCAACCAGAAAATTACTAACCCTCAAATCCATTCTATTTAGGGTACTAGAATAACAGAAATACTTTAAGGTTAGTATTTTTTTGTCTTTATCTCCTAACTTTCTCTACATTTTAAATAGAAAGGTATGAGAGGCAGGTGCAGCACTCAATTCTTAGAAATCAGAACACATAATAAGCATACTTAGGACAGTGGTCTCAAACTCTTAATTGTAGGCGGCTTGAAGGCAGGATATAGAAAAAACTGACCTGTCAGAAATTTTTTTTAATAAAACGAAAAATTTTGTAAGCAAAATAACAAATATTCTAAAAAAATTAAAATTTTACTTTCTAAATATATATTAAAACGTACATAAACAGCAATAATAAAACTGCAAAGAAAAAATCCAAATTTATATTTATTTTTTATATGAAATCTAAAGGTTGGTACGGGGAAGACGTTTTTGTTTTTTACACTTTGCAATTCTAATATACTGACAACTAAATTTTAAATCCTTATCCTGATATTTCTTTCAAATAATTCTATCATATTTAATTAACTATTAAACAACTTATTTTAATTTCACTAAAATTATGAAAATTTTCTAAGGTTTTGGAGAAAATTTGTAAAGTGGGAAAAAGATTAAAAATAAATAATGACCTAATTCTTTTCCTTATTTATTACATTTTTATCGACCCGTAAATAGAAATACATATGTTTTGTATGTCAATAATTAGACTTCTTTATTTCTTATTATAGCTTGACACTTAATGGCGTCTCGATTCTGATAAAGTTTGTAGCCTTGTAAAGAAATTACTAAAAGTTATCTTCATCTCGACTCGTTAAGATGCTCATAAGTCAGTTGGACTCGTTGCTTACTAATTTTCAACTGTGAGAAAAATCTGTTCATATATAAACGTATTTCTAAACGAAGAGACTATTTTTAGTGTAAGAATTTGCAAATGAACTTATTTATTTTTTGACAAGCACAAATAAAAGTTAATAATATCTGTACACTCAAATCTTTGAATAAAATTTTCATCACATCGGAAATTAATTCGGAGCATTTATAAACTTCTTGATGGGTACGTTTTTTGATAGAAATGAAAAAAACATAAATTTCTGTTTCAAATATCTAAAATTTTGGACTCTTCGCAGCACCGTATTTGCAACGCATACATAAATGAAATGTCTTCGCTGGCCGCATAAAATTGCTTCGGGGCTGCGTACGGCCTTTATTACTAGTACTACTAATAATAATAAAAAGAAGAATACAAATTTATTACAGCAAATTACACAAATTTATAACTTTACAAACTGCTGTAACTAAATGTTTTCTTGAAACACGAACCTTAATTTTTAATTTATTTTCCCAAATGTCATTCTGACATTTTTTTTTTTTGAAGTTATTTACTTGTATATCAAGAGCGGCGGCAAATTCAGAGGCCGCCCGGGCTGCTACAGTTTTAGCTGTGCTAGCTATGCAAATGAACAAACCTCGACTTTAGATTAATGTTATATAACACATAAAGCGAAGGGTCACATAAAATAGGTATGAGATTAAAAAGATTAATGCGAAGCTGTTTTTCAAGAAATAGAAATATTCTCCGGATAAAATGGTCTTTTGCTCATTGTAAAATCAGAATATCTCAACGTAGAGTTACTGTTTTCCGGGTAGGTAAAATCGAGTTTAATATATGTACATGTTACTGCCAGTCGACGATGAATAAGATCTTTCTTTTAAATTTAATATTAAAAGTATGCATTTAAAAATAATTTTACCTGCATTTCTTAACAACATGTTCCAACAACTATTTTTATCTTAAAGTGTTATTTAAAAATTAGGTTTATAATACCCTTATTAATAATTTAGGCAGAAAATTACAGTTCTATATCTTGAGTGTACATAAAAAATAACTATTATGATAAAGGTGCTGTAGTTATACTTATTCTAAGGGCACTGTATGAAACCCGGCATTCTGTAGAATACGTGGGCATTTTATAGAATGCAACCGGCAAAGTATGAAATGCATATCCCCTTCGTTTGGAACATCCACACGTTTAATACATTCAGATAGTATAATCCATGCATTTAATACGTTCATATAGTATAATCCATGCATTTAACACATTCATGTAGTATAATCCACGTATTTAATTGTTTCGCACAAACTTTAATTTTTTTTTTACTTACTTTGAATAAAAGTTATTTAATGGTACACTTTCATTAATTTTTCAAAATAACATTTGTATTTTTTAGGCATACAAGTCTTTTAAGTAATAGCTGTTTCCATACTTTGCCTTAAAAGCACTTTTCTTTCTATAGAATACGTAGGTATATACACAATGCCTAGGGAAAGTTTATAGTAATTTTCATATTTCATGCTTTGCCTAATAATACCAGGCATTCTATACAATATCTAGGTATTGTATGGAATGCGGGAGTTTCATACATTGTTGATAACATACAATGGCTCCCAAAAGTGTTCGTACACTTATGATTTTCATTGAAATAAGACTCTATCCATTAATTAAAAGTAAACTTTCTGAATGAGATTTTAATAATAAGATCTATAATCTCTTCGTAACAAAATTACATGAAATATTTTTTAAATATAACGAAACTTTATTTTTAAGAAATTAATAATAAAAAAATGACAAACAATTTATCTCACAAAAGTCTTCGTACACTGAAATATTTTTGGATAAAATCAAGATTAGAATTATCGTTTGCCGCTTTTTTTAATTTTCGCATTGTGGTGGCATTTAAAAAATCGTTTGCTTTAATTTTTTATTGTTTACTTCATAATATTCTATTTATTATTGAAAAATGGGTCGCAGTCATAAAGAAATTACAAACAACATTCGAAAACTGATAATTTTTCACCATAGTAGTGGTTAATCAATATGAAATATCGCTAAATTAGTTAATTTATCCCATTCTACAGTGCAGTATGTGATAAAACGCTTTAAAGAAGAAAATCGGTTTGAAAACGAGGTAAGAAAAGGTCGACTGAGAAAGTTAACTAAACGTCATAAGAGATTTATTATTAGAAAATTTGTGAAAAACCCATGTTTGAATGTTGTAAAAGTTTCCGCAGAATTTAATGCAAATTATCTACTTCAATTTCACCTGAAACTGTTCGACGAGTTCTCAGAGAAGCTGGATTACATGGGCGTTCCGCCAGTAAAAAAATTTTTGTTAGTGAGAAAAACAGAAAGCTTAGGCTTTCATTCGCAAAATCAATGATAAATACACCCGAAACGTACTGGAATAACGTCCTATTTGCTGACGAAAGCAAATTTAACACTTTTAATTCCGATGGTCGAATAACTGTATGGAGAAGAAAAAATGAGGAACTTCATTCTAAGAACTTAGTTGGAACAGCTAAGCATGGCGGTGGAGGTGTTCTTGTGTGGGGATGCAGGGCAGCATCAGGACTAGGTAATTTGGTATTTACTGATGGCATAATGAATCACTTAAATATTTTAAGAGACATTTAAAATTATCAGCCCAAAATTTGGGTATTGGAAACAACTTTATTTGTAATCATGATAACGATCCTAAGCATATGGCTCTCAACGTTCGCCTGTAGTGTTTCTATAATTTTCCACAGGTTTTGAAAACATCACCTCAGTCGCCAGATTGAAACCCCATAGAACGCAACTGCAGAGAACTGGAGGTTAGAGTACGAAAACACAACATCAAAACGAAAAGCGAACTCAAAACAGTCATGATAGAAGAATGGATGAACATTGATACAGAAACTACAAAAAAACTAGTAAAGTCTAAAATCTCTTCCCAGACTTTTAAAAGCTGTTGTGGATGCTAAAGGATATCCTACTAAATATTAATTTAACGAAAAATGAAAATATTTACTAATATGTCAAGATTTGTTTGAAGTGTACGAAGACTTTTGTGAGATACATGTTTATCCTTTTTTGATTATTAATTTCTTAAAAATAAAGTTTCGCTATATTTTAAAAATATTTCATGTAATTTTGTTACGAATAGATTACAGATCTTATTATAAAAATCTCATTCAGAAAGTTTACTTTTAATTAATGGGTAGAGCTCTATTTCAATGAAAATCATAAGTGTACGAACACTTTTGGAAGCCACTGTATATTGAGAATCCCTTTGTAAATTTCTTTCTTTTGTAATTTTCTTCAAACAGTACTTTTTGAATATTTCGATAATTTTCTTTTTCATAACACTTTTTAAAAATGTTATACAAACAAAAGAAAAAAATTAATTAAAATTCTGAGTTTTAATATTATTCAACAGTATTTATTCAAGAATTATTTTTATTTAAAAATAGACACCTGATATTTGTATAATTTTTTATGATTAATTTTTCTGATATTTTAATTTACAAATTTTTCGATTAAAAATTCTACATTAAGATTCTTTATTACTATACAGTATATAATTCCGAAACAAAAGACAAAAACTTTTAAAATTCATATGGTGAGTGTTAATTGTATACAACATTACACATTTAATTCTATAATTTGGCAACAATGCATATTATTTTTATTTAAGAATTAAGCCTCATATTTATATCCCCTTTTATGTTTAATTTTTTTATATATTTAAATTTGAAAATTTTGTGACGATAATTTCTTCTCAAGTCATCATTAATTTTCTAAAATTTTCTGATTGCCTTCATTTTCCTTGCCTAATTTTTAATTTTACGTAGGTATGTTATTGTTGTCCACGGGTTTTAATGTATTTTTTAAGTGTTCGATTGAACGCATAAGAAAGAACTGTTGGCAACACTTTTCTATGCAAAGCAAAAATATCTTCACAGACAAATGAAGCCATATAAGAATCCAAGTTTATTCTTTCATGAACAAAACTCGTGTAACTCTTTTTTTTTTTTTCTTAATTCAAAAAGAAAATGCTAGGAACGTACAAAACCCGAACTCTCTAAGGCGATATTTTTATCACGCAACCTTGAAAAGGAAGGTAACGCGTTGGACTGCAAACTAGCATCAAAACTTTAAAACGTAGAAAAAAAAAAGAAAAAATTGCACACGTTCCAAATTTTCTTTCGAACGTTAGCTTTTTTTTCGCAGACAACAAAAAGTACAGGAAGAAAAAGTTAAAAAATACTGAAATAAAATGCATTGTTTCTGACCCGTGACTGATGAACTAGATACGACAGCTGAAAATGCACGTGAAGGTAAATTCTAAGTGGGATAAAGGATTGTCAAAAATACTAAAGAAAGACTGTGGCACAGCTCCTAGCGCTGAAGACCTCTTGGCGATTTTTTATTTTATCTCTCGAGCATTTCTGAAGCCGAATTATCTCATTATCTTACTCCATATAACGGATAATCATGATCAGGTATTTTAAAAATATCGTTTAAAGCAAGAATTTCTAATCTTTTTCCTGCATCGACTCCTTTTAAAAGAATAGTTTTCTTCATCGATCCCCCTTACATTTTTTTCTATAATATACAGAATACAACAGGGTTCTCAGCGAGATCAGTACTGACCCCTAGGGAGTCGATAAAATTTTAAAGGGGTTCAATGATGATCAAAGGTTGATGGGAGGTCGATAACGGAATATGCGCCGGCAATCGACTGGTTTAATCAAAATCTTATTCATTACAAAAAATAAATTATTGATGAAACTGATAATTCATGGTTTATTTATATAAAGCTATATTGTACTAAGGAAAGAAACCATATAAAATAAATAAAAGAAAAACACACCAAATTTGTTTAATATATTTTGAAAATCAATAATATTTTTATAAAATATATAAATTTTTCATGCAATAAGTGATACATTAGAAAATCTAACGCAAGGACAGAAGAAAATAGAAACAAAAAATATGAAAAGAGGAAAACTGGAATAAAAAACGAAAAACAGATAGAAAATTCTTGAACGTAGGGATTTAAAAATTAAATTAAGTAATTTGATTCTAAATATTTAAAAAAAAATGCTTCAGTACATCAAGCGCAACCATCATATTCACTAAAATTTAATTTTTGTGTAGTTAGAGACTGTGATTTTTTTTAAATCTCCATATATTTACAAAATTAAAAATAATAATAATACTCAAAATAATTACACATAAATTTAATAAATAACTTTTCCAAAACTTTTGTTCCTGTCCTTAATCTAATTGTTAAGTGCAATTATTTTATTTGATGATTAGGTTATATACTGTATATATAGAGAAAAATATCAGGGGATCTATGAAGAAAACCATTCGTTTTAAGTCAAAAGATTCGAAGAAAAAGTTACAAACAACTGGCATACAAAATCAGATGCTCAGAAAGGTGCAGGTAGAAGTAGGCTGGATACCAAAATTTCATGACTGGTTGTGCAGGTATAGTCCTACAGCACCAAATATACAGCTCCACTCCGTTGTTCTTAAAGAACCCTGTAAGGCAGGGATGTCAAACTCATAGGTACACTTGGGCCAAACAAACAAGGTTTAACTTTAGGCGGGCCGCAAAAAAAA
>KK119359.1:142432-169195 GCA_000611955.2 Stegodyphus mimosarum | reverse complement strand
TATATATATATAAATATATATATAAGATATCAAAATATAAAAAAAAAATTTCCCAGATTAAACTTAAATGGAACGGTCCTTTAAATTCTTACATTTATTTGCATTTATTTACTCTTCAAGGCTCCATATTATACGTACCATGTTACATCACACTTTCCCTTCAGCAACCCCAGTGGGAAATCTTCTTCTCAAACCCTGCTTAGAATTAAAACGAAGACTCTCTCCGCTTATAAATACTACTGCAGTTATTACGCATCACTCTTTTGCTGCTTACTCTGCCAAAGAATTTTACGTCTCTTAGCTATGTTTCATTTTCTATTATATGTAAACTGCATTTATAGAGAAACTGCGAAGCGCGTTTGGCACCCGTAGTGTTGTACCAGATAAAATACATCTCTGAGTAATTGTTCCCGTTTAATCTAAAAATGATGTAAACATCAAACAGTTGTGATTTTCACTCCAGTGAGATTTATGCAGCAGCAGTTTTTCTAGGTCGTGACTAAGAAGTGAATGGTTTTATCTTTCACAAAAACTACTACATCCCCTGTAATATTTATGTTTAGGAAAAGAATTTTAAAAAATGGAATTCATCGCCTCTAGATGCAGAAAATTTATTCCCATTAATCAGCATAACGGCAAAGAATGTGATGTCACTTCCGTTCCGTCTGAGAGTGTAAGATTACGATTCATTATCTTGACAGTTTTGTCTTAAATATTCATCATTGTCAGCAGCTCCACGTTCACTGATGCCTATAATCGATCTTGAAAAGAATCGCCAAAAATTGAAAGAACTACGTCAGAGATTCAGAGTAAACTTCATTTAGAAAACTATTTTCCGATTTACATGTTGGTGCAAAGACCAGAATTCTGCTATATTTAGTTCGGTAATTAGGTTACGACATGTTCGAAAAATCGGTAAAGTAACCACTTCAACTCTAAATTTAAATTTAAAAAAATCTTCTGTCGTTATGATGCATCTATTTTTATAGCCATGAAAAAGATATATGTGTACAATATTTCAAAATCTCCTATTCTGATAAAATTTTGCAATAGGAGGATCTGCAATTATACTATAGGGGGACCTTTTGAGTACCTACAAAAATAATAATTATGGAACACCTACACTTAATGAAGCCCGGGGTGAAATCTCTGTGGGGTCTCATTTACTGGAATGATCATCATATCAAAAAATTTAAAATTAACATTTGTTTAATTGAAATTAAATGGGTAAAATGTGTGGAAAATAAAAAACATTTAAACTTACTTACTCGAATTTCATTAAAGATATATTTCTCATTCAATTCTCATTTCGCGGCAAGGCTTAAATACATTAAAAGCCTAAATATGTTCACGAAATTTGTAAAATACAGGAAAACCTAAAGATATATTTAAAATTGGTTAAAAATTCTTTTTTTTTAACTAAAGTTAGAGTTCCTACACAAAAAAAAGGCCATTCCGCCAACGGGCAGAAAAACACAATTTCCGGTACACATATTTTAAACTTAAATTTTAGTCCCACTAGGCAAAACGACACTTGAGTTGATGCTCTAATTCACTATACTACTAAGACTTTCAAATGTAAACAAACAATCGGCACGTTAGGTCTAGCCTCACTTACATTTTTAAATTGTTGATTATTCTACAACTATTGCCTGCAGATTAACTAAATGCAAAGAAACCTTAACCAGAACATGTGAACAAAACAGTTCAATCTCTTTTAAAGCAAAAATGCACAATTTATGAACATGTAAGACTCACCTTTTTAAATATATGTGTGTATTTGTGATTAGAAGAAAAAGAGAGGTGCATAACTAGATGTTATAGCAGTTCCATATACAAATTTTTGAGTGTATAGCTCTACAGATAGAAAACAGGACTGTTTTTTCCGAAATCTATTCAAATGGAAACTTTTTCATGAAGTTTTTACGTACGTACGTACATAAAAACATATGTAGGTCGCTGTGTGCCCCAGTGTATACTTGCAAAAACCAATAGAAAGAAACTACAAACAGACAAGAACAATGTTCTGAGGCCAATTTCTAATTCCCCCGGTACACTAAAAACAACAGGATCCACGAAGAATTAAAACATATCAAACTCAGAACGTATTATTAACACCTAGCAAGAACATTCTATGAAAATCAAAGGAAAATTAATAACTCTGAAGTTAAGGTCCACAATTGTGATTATAATAATACAAGCAACAGCAAACGACAAAAGGCTATTTTAAATCCTCAGATTGTTGTTGTTTAAGCATACTTTTGTTTATTCTCCCTGTATACACTATTTTTTTTATCCTTATTTACTTTCCTATTATAGTGTTAGCCCCATCTGAAAAGATCTTGCAATAAATTATTTTGTTCATCACCCAGGCTCAACAGCTTCCTTAGATCTAAAATACCGCATTTGTTTCCTTCGCTTAATTTTTCTTTTCACAAATCCTTATACATATATACTATTCAAGTTTTTTAAGTTACACTAAGATGCCTAATCCTATTTTAAAAGTTAAGTTTAACTGATTGCATATTAAATAGTTTTAATAAATATACGGCGTGCAATCTCTTTGCCAGAAATACTGATCTTACACCGACAACATGCTTTATACTATTCAGACACTCCCCCATTACGTCTACCTGCATATCTGTGCATGTGCTACCGTACATCACCTTAATCTCCTCTTTGCTCTGCCTCTTCGTTCAGCTGATATGCTAATTTTTCGACTTCGTCCTTAATTTTCGCACACCAGTTTAAATGCATAGAAATGCAAATTAGGAAAATTCACTTTGAATAAAAATGTGCATTGACTATTATTGTAGAAAATCTTTTTCATATCGACTGCAATAAAAATGCTAAGATTTCTACTATTTACATATATAATTATGCTTATATTTGATCTAACTTCGCACTGAAAATTTTCACAAGAAATCCGCGACACCTTAATTATTTTGTACAAGAAATTGCGTGATAAAACATTTTTAATAATCTTGCTTAAAACGCAGAAAATGTCATGTAAAATGACAGAAAAGTACTGGAAGCCCATTGGCCCGTTCTATAAGCCACTCCCTCGGTGGCGATGCAGATGTGTACTTACGAAATATAGGTCCGAGCGTAGCATCCAATTCATGCTACGAAATTTCAGAATGAAATGTTCTCCATTCTTCGCAAAGAGGAGAGCGCGGAATCTTCGGGAATCCCCTGACGCTGAAAAGCCAAGCTAAGGCTCTGGGGATGCACCGGACATTTTAGTTTTAGTTGCCTTTTTCAAGTAGTGTTACACTACCATAGAAAGATCTCAAATTTGGAGAACAGATGAATTTAGGGGGAGAGCACTAAATTTAGAAAGTTAATTTGGAGGTCGCAAATTATTTTTCAAAGCAGCTACAGTATTTTGTTATATCTTACATATACATATATACCCACTCTGCTCCAGTGAGCTCAATTTCTTTATTCTTATATGTTGGTAAATTGCTCATTTTTTGCTTTAAAAATGATTGAATTATGTTGTTCTTATCTTCCGGTTAAGGTTTTTATACCTTTAGTTAATCTGCATGCAGTAGTTGTAGAATTATCAACAATTTAAAAGTTGCTTAATTGCGACTAAGCATATTTTCTTTACCATAGCAGCCATATTTGTTTGCATTTGAAATTTAGTAGAATAGTGAATTAAGTCTTTCCGTACCTTCAGCGTCTTTTTGCCGAGTGAGACCAAAACGAAACTTTTAGTTTGTGAACCGAAAAGTCTGCCTTCTTGCCTGCTGGCCGAATTGCTCGTTTTTTGCGTAGAAACTATAATTTTAATTGTAAAAATTGTTTTCTTAATTGCCTTAACTCTATTTGGTCTTTTATGTTTTTCTATATCTTTCAATTTTTAATGAAGATATTTTGAGTTTTTATGTGTTTTGCCTTGCAGCGAAGTGAGAACTAAATCAATTGAATGAGAAATATATCTCTTATGAAATTTGCGGAAATGCAGGAAGAAATGCGTATAATTTAATATTCCGTGCAAGGAAGTCATGTGGTGTACACATCAGATTTTTTGTTTTTTTTTAATACAGTGCACCGGAAAGATTCTTTCGTGGTACATTTCCATACAAAAGTTATTTAATAATTATATTATAATTGCACATTATTTACAAGTTAGTTTTTAATATAAATTGCCGTTTTTGTTCGTTGTAATATTAGGAATGGTTGGATATGTCAAATATTATTGTATTAAATAGCAAATTAGAATATTTCGTAATTTATTACAATACAAAAGTACTTTTATCTTAATTTTTTAACATATTCATTAATTTGTTCCATGTTCTTCTTTTCTGTGTTTATACTTTATATCAGAGAAGGTAGATAGTAAAACAAGTATTAGAATTCAGTAATATAATTTGTTTACTATTTTTAATTACTCAATGTAATAAAAATTCGAGGTATTTGAATATTCACCACTTTCTAGTTCATATTAATTTAATAATTTTTTAAAATATGAGTTTATTTACACTTACTTGTTGACAAAGTACTAAGTTTGCTAGCTACGAAATGTGATTTTATTTTCAATAATAATTCCCTATAAACGTACTCTTTATATCATTGCGTGCTTCACCATTAGGCACTACTCGGAAATGGGGAATGCTCGTGGAAGACTTTTGGTGGAAAATTGGCATGTATTCACCTTACACATTAAGAAAACCAGGAAAGCGTTCTTGCAGCCATCCCTTTCGCTGGGACTCGAGCCTCGGACCGAACTACCAGTGTTCAGCGACTTTACCGCTCGAACCGCTGGTGGGCTCAATAAATGCATTGAAATTCGCTTTCCTAAGCACGTCTATGTAAAATCCGGGATGAAATTGACATTTAAAATATTAAAAACAATCATACAATTAATATTATTTCCAAATGAAAGCCTGTCAAAAAACTGCCAAAAGTCGCTACATTTATCTCGCACACATATTTTGATACTGCAGGTGTTCTTTAATAATAGAATGCACACTTCCATATGAAATGCCCAGCATATTTCCTTAATATTTACGCATCGATTGTTCCGAAGAACGTCTAGACAATGGTAAGAGTTAAACTCTGATAGAGATTTCAAGTCGCCCTGGATGATAATCATCAGTGACATTATAGCAACCATTTTTAAATTGCCCACATCACTTCGAAACTGCAGGTCATGATACTGCATGCTTGCCATAAGCAGCAACAATTTCATTATAAATTTTTGTGCAGCTCTGCAAATACGATCAATGAAAAAACACTACTAACTAATTTGTCACTTTTATGCCACAATTCAGCAAGAATTTTAATTTATTCTTCCATTAGACACCTCAAATAACGCTGATCTGGACCAACCACACACGGCTGGATTAACCATTAAGCAACATAAGCCCGTGCTTAGAGCACCAAGAGAAAGGGGCACCACAAAAAAATCCTTAGGCACTCAGGAAAGGAGCATCAAAATTTTTCTCACTGTCGATTTTACTATTGAATGCATAGTGGATCTAAACCAGAATCGAGAGAGAGAGAAGAAATAAAGAAAAAACTGTTGTAAACCATATGTGGGGCACCAAAATCTTAAGTGCTTAGCACCGCTAAAAATCTTAATCCGACTCTACTACCTCCCATCCGTTATCTTACGGAAGACACAATATGTTAACTACCTTTCCTTCCGAAATTTTTATACCTGTTCTTCAATCCCCCCAACATACTGCGCTGTATTTACAATATGTTGCCAATTGGGACCAATTGTAACTTTCTTTTTCATTTACTTTCGTATTATACGCGATCAGAGCCTGTGCTTCAGTGTGCAAGACTTGTATGAGAAACTAGGGCACATTTCAAAATAAAATATTACGAATGATACTCATGTACCATCGTGTCTCAGAAATAGACAAAGTCGCAAGGAACTAAAAATGACAAACATGCCTGATCATATTCTTAACACCTGCCACAATCTATTTAAACAAAGGAAAAATTCAGACTATACGCATATGATGCTTGGCGATTATGACACCAAATTGGAAAATGCAGCTAAAAGATCTTAAATGGTTTCTCACGATCCAAAATGGTAATTCCTCAATTTGAAAGTGAAACACGATCTCGATAATCTTATATTCAAGCGTAATTCATAATTCAAGTTTATAGTGCGTTTAACTAAGAATGCTCTGAGAATTCCACAGGGGTTGATTAAATTATAGAAAGCAAAATTCTGCTACTGAGTTCCTCTAAATATCACTCGAACAGCTTTGTGTCACGATAAATGTAACTTCAAATTATGATTGACTGAAGGCGAATTCACGATTTCATTGTCGCAAGATGGCGGCACAGTATCATCTAGTTTTCTCGCGCATAGGCGCGAATATTTTTTTAAAATGCCTTTAATTACTTATATTAGCCAATGCTTTAGGACCAGATTATCAAATAGTGGTTAAAGGAAGAATTTTGTGAGCTCCAACTGCACTATTATGCTCCATACTACCACTGATTACACTATAATATTGCGGGTCACTTTTGGGGCAAAATCACAAAACATTTATCTGATGCCAGATACAGGAAACTCAGTTAATCTTTTTAACGGATTGTGTCAAATTTTCGAAAATGTAAAATCAAAGGTGTGATAGGCGCAAGGGGAAGGGCTGTAAAATAACTTTCTTACTGTATGTAAATAGACTTTATAGTAATAGCTTGCAATATTTAGATTTTACTAAATTTTATGCTTTCCCACACCTTAAAGCAGAAAGATACGTCACTGCAACAATCCTTACTCATCTAAATATCGGAGATCGTTATTTGGATGGTTAGTCGGTAGAAATGTAACATTTTTACCACGAATGTGCGTTACTGGTAGCAAAATGGTAAACAAAACAATTATTTGGCTAAAATAGCAATATGTTGATTTTGTTGCTTCTTTAAACTATACTGATTCAAATGTTAAATTAAAAAAGAAAATTCAAAAATTTTGAATGAAGTGCGCTGATAGTATTTACACTGTATCAAAACTTAAAGGTAATATATCTGACAATTATGAAATTAAATAACCGCTATGAGTTTCAGACATTATATTTACAAAACGAGGTACTTTCTGTAGTGCACACAAGTGATCGTTTTGTTAATCTACCTCCTACACAAGTATGATACTTTTCCCAGATATTTAATTTCACTCATCATTCTACCTTGTTTTTAAATCTGAAAAGAAACTATATTCACATTTGATGAAATAACGTCCTTTCGTCGTATGAAAAATAAATTATGTTCCGAAGTAATTTTCATAGGTAGCCATGGATATTCCCAGTGTAAAAGACCCTTATTCTTGTGAAATTTGTTACAAACTTTTTGCGCATACATGTGATTTAGAAAAACATATGCTTGCACATTCCAGGAGGGAACTTCATACATGTCACATATGCAAGACTTCGTTTACGCAAAGGTCTTCTTTACTGGGACATTCTCGTATTCATACCGGAGAAAAACCTCATGTATGTCACATATGTAACAAGTCATTTATACGAAAATACAGTTTACATGTGCATCTTCGAATACACACAGGTGAAAAACCTCATGTCTGTGATATATGCAATAAATCATATGTACAAAAATATGATTTACAAGTACATAGGCGTATACACTTAGGAGAAAAGCCCCATGTGTGTGATATTTGCAATAAGCCATTCAGACGTAGGCGGAATTTAATGGCACATATGTGTATTCATACGGGAAGGAATCTTCATATATGTGAAACATGTAACAAATCATTTATACGAAGGTATGATTTAAAGATGCACATGCGCATCCATACGGGTGAGAAGCCTTATGTATGTAATGTATGCTACAGATCATTCACACGGCCGCATCATTTAATGAATCATTTGCGCATTCACACTGGAGAGAAACCTCACGTATGTAGTACATGCAGCAAAGCATTCTCACGAAAGCAGGATTTAATGGCACATCCATGTAAAAGAGAAACATCATAACTTTACCATGTGATGCATCTGTTATTAAATAATGAAGAATATGTATGTATATCTTAGTGGCAATGCATGAAAGGCAGTATTCTGTAGAATACCTAAAAAAGAATGCTTGATGTTTTTATGCAAAGTATTAAAGTGTGAGAAATACTGTATACTTTCCCTAGATATTATATATAATACCTAGGCATTTTATAGAATGATGTATGCTATTTAGGCAAAGTATGAAAAAAGGTCTTGATAAGGCTCTTATTTAAAAGACATGTATTCTTCAAAAATACGAATGTTATTTTGAGAAAAAAAGAATGCCATTAAAAAACATTTATTCAAAATATATAAAGAAAAATGAAAGTTGTATAAAACAAAATCTATGCCATTCTTATTAATGAAAACAATGTGTTAAATGTTTAGTTATTTGAAACGAATCGGAGATGTATTTTATACTTTGCTGGTTTGTCATTGTCATTCTCTGGAATGTCTACAAAACGTACGAAATGTTATTCTTTTTATACAATACCAGTCAGTTTTCGGCATTCTATAAAATGTTTAGGTATTCTATAGAATGTTAGTTTTCATACATTGCTGGTAAATATACATATTTATACTCCTCACATTGTGGAAATTTATTTCATATTTGATTTGTATTTAATAAATTTTTTATGAACAAACTTGGTAATTTAGAATCAGTATGCTGCTATTCTGGAAACCATAAGATATTAATGTTAGAAATTTGATCAGAAAACTGTATTTAAAAGAAAAGTGTTGCCACTCAGTAAATCATTAAATATTTGTGTTTGGAATTTAAACAAATTCATCTATTAAAAAAAATATGTTGCCACTGCCTGAAATAAAATATTGGGAGCCTGCCAGATATGGCTTTTTTTCCCCTTAGTATAGTAACCATGCAATTTGTGTTGCCCATTTAATCACTTCAGGCATTTGTTTATTTTCTTTTCTGCTGTGCTTTTTATCAGAATTGAATTTTTTGCATTTTACAGATATTTTTCATGTTTTCCCTTTTTGGAATTATAAGTGCACTTGTTTTTACATTCTAATTGTTTAAGTTTTTTGTTTACCTTTCTCAATTTAATCTTAACAAATTCATGAAAATGGGTTTTCTGGACAGAAATTTTTCACAGTAACTTTTTGTCATTGTTGTGTGTCTGGCATATGTGTTCCAGAATATTTTTATCTTCCGTGGGTCATTGTGTTATTGCCATTCAAAAAAGTTGTTTAATTTTTCCTTCAAATTCAGTGTATTTGTTATAACAAACTGAGGGATTTAAAAACAATAAACAGTTCTTCATCTCTGTTATTATTTATTAGCAGCTAAATTTGTTAAATTATTCTAGATATATTTGTTAAAATCATAACATTTCTTTTTTTTAATTGCAATAGCTATTTCAGATGGCTGGCAGCACAAGTGGCTAGTGTAGTAAATAAGACAGTAATTTTATCATGGCATAAATTCCGTAATTCAAGTTTCGGAGAAAATTCCTGAATGTTAGGTTTTTTGCAAATGTTGAATAAATCTGCAATTTTCATAAAAGTACACTGCAATGCATGAATCCCTTGCCAGAATACAAACAAAACTAAAGCGTTATGGATTTAACCCTGAAATTTCAAAGTTCCTCAAAATGTCATGAATAAATAGTATTTTCTGGATTATGGTTAAAAAAAACGACTCTCATTTTCTACCTTCATTCCTTTTCTTCCAGTATACATCCAACCTGAAAGCAGATACATTAAAAGCTGGCAGAAACTTTCATGTATCATGAATACAGAAGTCATCTTTCAGTATGGAATTTTCCAAGCATAACACTGAGAGAGTTAAATCTTGTTGAAACTCTTTAATGTGAGAAAAATCATTTTACAAGGTTAAACAAAGTTGTTGATCAATAAAAATCAGCATTATATATGCAAATTTTTCAGGACTAGTTTCGATAATTTAACTACCGAACCATCTTCCTCAGCTGCAAATTTGTTTGACTTCTAAAATAATCATTGTTTGATGCGTTATTTTAATCTAAAAGTTGTTGTCTGTTGCCTATGGATGCTGAATGATATTTTCAAAAGCAAGCTTCATCATGAAGAAAATCAGTGTATGCGATAGGAAGCATAAAATTACCACTGGTAATGAGTACTTACATAATGCAACCAACTTGGTGCAAATTGCCAATTTTTTGCAGGTGAAAAGGTAGAAGTTACTTATTGGGTGCAAGTTGGTAGTTTTCGTGTCCTTCTTTTTTTTTTTTTTTTTTTTTTTTTAAGAAAGACTTAAACTATCAATGTTTATCATGAGTCAGTAAACACTATCAAAGTATTGAAAGAAAACATACATTAGCTATTTAAAATACAAGTTATAATTATTAAATAAGGATTACATGATACATTAAAAAAATAAAACTCTTACCTTCTTTAAATCTTTCTGTAATTTTTTTTTGCATTACTCTTCTCCCTAATCACTTAAAAAATAACAGAGAGTCAGTATCACGCAAACCTCCTTTCTACCAAACATAACTCCTCGATGTTCCGTTTAGAGATTTTGTAACAAAATTCTGTATTTCTGCAGAAATTTTAATACATTTTCTTTCACTGCTGGCAAATTTCTCAAGTCCATATTTTATGAAGCTTAAGGCAAAAAAATATGAAGATTTGTTTAAGAAAACTGTTAGAATACAACAAAAAGAACACATAACAAAATATCAATGTTGCTTTACTGAAGGATTGTTATCCAGCATGTTTGAAGAATGGTGATGTGCCTGGTTGCTAAAGTTAGACACATTCTGAAAATTTGTTAACTTCTACTAAGATGGCTGTGTTAATGCATACGTATCAGGTAATCTTCATATACGATATAAAGCAATGTGGTTGAATTCATTTCCAGAATGTGATTGCAGGCAAAATACTTATCAGTTTTCATCACTTATCATCTTTGGTCACACTGTCCTGGTAACAGAATTTTTTTTTTAGCCTAATAAAACTTCAATTACCAAAGGCAAAAATGAATAACAAAGTATCTTTGCAGTTTCAAATTTATTTCCAAAAAATTGCATGCTATACAAGAAATAAAATATGGGAAAAAGATTACTTGTCACATTTATATTTTTGCTATTGTGCGTTATTGTATATGAAATATCAAAAAATTTTGAAATGACTCTTTGTAGTAGAAAATAATCTTATTGTCACCATAGTTGTACTGAAAGGATTTTCTTTTTCCAGATGTTTACACCATAGGAAATCCTGTTAAATATGTTTTCAAATGCTATTATGTTGTTGCTTCTTGGTATGCTTAGTTTCTAGTGTTATTGTTTCTTGTTATGCTTAGTTTCTATTGTCTTATTTCTTGTTATGCTATTTGGTATAGTTCCATAGATTTCAATGTTCTGAGTTCACATCTTTGATACTGGATGAACAAAATTATATTTGGGATTTACATTATGGTAAGCATACCTAGCTTTTTTCAACTGTTGCACTGAATATTCTTTACAGCAATCTGTAAATCTTGTTTCTAATTACCTCTGATTATTTTCACTTTGTATTGTATCTTGTTTGTAATTACCTCTAGTTACACAATAAAAATTGAAAGAAAGTAAACACTCCTGGGGACTGTATCGATTTAAATAATTTGGGAATCCATATTCTCAATAAGCTGTTCATGGCTTTTATCTAACTCAGAAAACTCAACATATAAATCTATTATAAATCTAACTCATAGCTTTTAAAGGACTGTTTTTCAGTTTTCATCATATGCCAGCAGTATCACTAGTCATAGAGCTATATTGCAGAAGCCTGGGTGCTAATAACTTCTGTTAAAGAATATTTGCTTCAAGAAACCTCATTTCCTCAAAAAATTTGCTTTGCAGGAAATGCTGCTAATGGTGCATTGTTCATCTTCTAGTGTGATATTTTCCATTTGGAGAATAGACTTTTGTCAAGCTGAATAATTTTAATTTTAACCTCTTATTTTATAATTTCCTTTTTCTCTAGCCAAGACTAAACACCCAGTTTTGTGTAGGTTATTGGATCCAATTAATCACTGTTTCTGGAGACATTTCTGTTTCTTGTATGGAATATTTTAATGAAGTCGTTTCATAACTCCATCTGTATATGAACCGTAGAACAATAACTGATACTTTGGAACTAAATTACTTAAAGATCAAGTTTCCTTCTTAACTGCTAAGGTTGCACTACCATTTGGGTAGGTTTTTTTAGTTTTAGGAAGGGTATATAAGACTTAAAAGACAACTAAAGCTTCTGGTTTTGTTCAGACCAAATTCTGTAAACCAGAGATCATCAACACTGAGACAGTGGGTACCAAGGTGTCTGCAAAGCAATTTGCAAGTAATTAGAGGTATTGGGACAATAAATTTTTGTAATTGCAACAAGTAATTTCAGTAAACCTTCTGCAACTGCTAAGGTTGCACTGCCATTTGGGTAGGTTTTTTTTTTAGTTTTAGGAAGGGTACATAACTCTTGAAAGACAACTAAGCTTCTGGTTTTGTTCTCAGCAAATTCTGTAAACCAGAGATCAACAACACAGAAAACATGGCACCAAGGTGCCCACAAATCAGTATGCTACTATAGGTATGGGGACAATCAACTTTTGTAATTGCAACAATTTTAGTAAAACTTTTTATTTTATCTTCATTTCAATGATTGTACAATTGAAATTTTGACAAAGCTGATCTTAGCAACATTTAGATGACTGAATGAATAGATAAATCAATTTTCAACTTCCAGAATCATCTGATTCTGCATGTGAAATCCATATGTTCAATTCTTTCAACACCAGCCATTTTGCTGACATAATTATTTATGAGAAGCACAGTCAAATGATGAATCAAAAAGCCCAGGTAACTAGTATAAACCTAGTATCACCTTAAACCATGATGGTTTTTGCAGCTTGGCATAATTTCATTAAAATTACAGTGTTTCCAGACTCAACAAGGTTTTGGAACTTGGCAATAATGGCCTGTAATCACAATGTTTAATAGCAGCATTTTTTTCTAAATGTTTTTGTAATGAAAAAACAAATTGCTCTACATAAAGTAACTCAATTTTGATATAAATACATTAAATATTTATTTTTAGTATTATTGTAGCCACCTCATGGTGCCTGTCAAACTTCTGTATTTCTGAAATATACCCTCTTAATAATAAAGGTTGCTGACCCCTGATGCAAGCTAGACATTGCGTTAGTCATGTGTAATGCAAAAGATTTGCAACTATTATGCATATATATTAACAAAATAAAACTGAAATAATGTTTATAAGAAACAGTGGCAAATTTTTCTAAATAAAACAGACAGAAGTGAATTACAAATTAATTAATTTGGAGGATTAAGACCCTATCTTAAAACAGCAAAAATTGAATAAATTTATGTAATGCTTTTATATTTAATGGCTAATGAAGTCAGTTTATTAATTTTAAGCCAGCTCTCTCTCTATTTAAAACGTTTTATTTGATATAAATTAAAAAATTATTATTGTTTTATATAATTAATTTTATATTTTTATTGTTTTATGAGGATGTTAGAAAGCCTTATAAAAAAAATTTAATATATTTTATGTGTGTTTAAAATACTGAGCTAAAGTAAAGTATTGGGTGCACACCAAATTTGCAGTTTGGAACAGTTTGAGTAAAAGAACCTCTATGTACATATTCTTTGGTTTGAGTATAGGACCCCATTGGCGATTTTTTGGCTTGGCAACCGAAAAATGTCGCCAAGCCATGGAAAAGCAGTTAAAATTGAAAACACAAGTTAGAAAGCACGTTTTAACCAGAAAAAATTTTAGAATATATGTTTAAACAGCAAATTTGAAGGTACATAAGTAAGTGGGGGCATATTTTAAATAGTAATATTGAAAATACAAGTTTAGCCTTAGAAAAACAGTTAAAATTGAAAATAGAAGTTAGAATGCACATGTTAACAAAAAAAAATTTAAATACAAATTTAGAATATATATTTAAACAGTAAAATTGAAAATAAATAAATAAGTGGAGGCATATTTTTATCAGTCATACTGAAAATACAAATTTTAAGCAGTAAAATTGAAAATAGGAGTTTAGAATACATGTTTAAATTAAAAACATGAAAATGGGAGTTAAGAATGCATGTTTAAATTAAAAAGAAAGAAAAGTTTAAAATTACATGAGTAAATGGAGGCATATTTTAAGCAGTAATATTAAAAATGCAAGTTTTGAGTTGTAAAACTGAAAACAGGAATTCAAATTACATGTTCACATTAAAAATAAAGTAAAGAAATGCTGGAAATCTAGTAAAGTTTACAAAGTCATGGTAAATTTACAAAGAAATCCTATACTCTGCCCAGTTTATGTCCCTTGCAATTTCTAGAAATTTGTTAAATTCATCAATATTTTGCTCCTTGCAAGATTTAGTGAAAATAAGACAGGGTTGCCGAAATGGAGTATTCTAGAATTCGCTGGGTTACCAGAAAAATACCGTCCAAAAAGTGCGCCAAGCTGAAAATCGCCAATGGGGTCCTATACTCAAGCTATGCAAGTCATGATTTTAATTTGGTGACTGTACTTACTGGTGCTTGATGCTGAGTTTGTGCAATTCTCTGAAGTTTTTTTAAGCAAATCTGGATCACGTGCACATGTGAAGAACAACAGTAATGTATCATATAATATAATACATATAAAGAGTGAATCTGAACAAGTGGGCAAAACTTTAGGGGGTGCTAGAAGGCAGCTATACGAGCAATATTCGTCATAGAATATATGGTCGGAACACAATCGGGGAGCCGCTGCATGGTATTATAAATTGTATAAAAAGGGTCGGTTCTCACCCCCCCAACGGCTTCAGTAATTGCTTTTCATCAAATTAAACAACTGTGCCAGTGGCCGCTAGATGGCGCCACATTTGCTCATATTCACCAATCACCAAAGAAGAAATGTACGTTCCACTTGCGGAGTTTAAGATACTATTACGCGAAGACTACCCAGCAGAGTGAATAATTTTTAAGTAAAGGCCTATACTCCAACCTAACATAATTCAATTCAAATTCGTCCAACAGCATTAAAATTTTCGGAACGATTAAATTGCCATGTTTATCATAAACGAGCAGATTTAACCTCATCCCTGCAGATCTAATCATCCGGTGTTCGGGTCTCGCCCGTACTACGCGAAATGAAAATAATTTCTATGCTTTTCTCTTTCGGGTTTTTAAAGTGGATTTTAAGATTTCTCACCATGAACTTCCCTGTCAGGAAAACAATTTTGGAGTAAAGACCGTAGATTCGACATCACAGTAATTCACTGCGATTCACTACACCCCAACAGCATTTTCTTCTGTGGACTGCCGAGACGAAGCACAAAATTTTCAGGGCGATGTCTTGGTCGAGGTGGTGTCTCATAGCTTTTCGAAAAAAATCACCGGATCTCTGGTGTTTGGACTTTTCTGTGGGGCTGTATTAAAAGCCTTAATCTATGAATACCCCCACTGAGACGAATATTTATCTAATCGTCAAGTTTGCTGTTGTTGCCGGCAATACTCGAGAAATGTCTCGTGTCTTCGCAAATGTGCATCAGTCCCAATTGCGCAGATGTGAAGCCTGCATTACAGCTGGCAGAAGAGCTTTTGAACAATTTTTATGAACACGTTCTGTTAATAAAATGTTTTCGGAAGTATCTCCTCTCATTCTTGTGTTAATTCTTTAAATGTGAGAGTGGAAAACACCCTTCACACCACATGCATTCCGACCATACGTTCTATGACGAATATTGCTCATATAGCCGCCTTTTATCACCCCCTAAAGTTGTTCTCACTTGTTCAGATTCACCCTGTATATATAAGGTTTAATGTGCACAATGCCAAATTTGTCAGTTCTGTGATGATCTTGCAAATGGCAAAACTTCAGAGAATCGCTATGTACGTGAGGAGAACAACAGTAATGTATCATATTATATTTAATGTATCATAGCCAAAATTAAAATGTTTTAAATTCCTGAAGTGGATTTTCTTTTGATATACTGGTAACGTTTTTCAGCATGCGGTAATTATCAATAGTTTGGCAGCCTTTTTGGAAAAGTCGCCAACTTGCCCCCACTAAGTAACTTTTACCCAAATATTGTATCTATGGATATGAATGGATGGAGTCTACATAGTGCTGAATAATTTGAGGTATTAAGTTTCATTCATCTATACTTTTTTAGTTGAAGTAATTTACAAATATAGCCAACTTTTCCCTCCCGAATTTTTAAAAACTGGTTCTTTTAAGTTACAAGTATCGGTGAATAGACTAGCTGCATGCTAAGTATTTTTACTGGAACAGATTATTTGCAAGCCAACATTTTTACTGGAGAAGTAAGACATAAGCATGACTGTATTTAGCAAATATTATGTGGAATGTACATGTACTTTTATGTAAAACATTTTATATGACATATGAATAAAACATGCAGAATGCCTAGTTTAAAAATATGGTACCATCAATCTTAAAACTGTTGCCAGGCAGCACAATTTAACGTCAGTAATGGATAAACGTGAGATAACAATTTAATTCTCAATAAATTATCATTTGTTTTTGTGAACATGATACAAATTAACTATGATTATTGTATTTTGAAGAAAAAAAAAAACCACCTGTCTTCTGTGGGAATTTTTTCAAAGTTTTGAAATTTACCCTAAAAATATTTAACATTAATGGACATGATGTGGTTAGCTGAATATTTCCAACAAATCAGTAATAGATTAGTAGTATTATCTACGGAAACTTTGTACACATATTATTCTAAACAGAGCTTCCAGTAAAACCGGAATATGATAGAAGTTGGTTAAATAACAGAAATCGACAAAAGTGTTTTTATGATGTAAGTTGAATAGATAGTAAATTGGTTGGTTAGTAGTTCCTTCAGAATTCTGCAGGAACAATTGGTGCGACTTTGGTGACATCTTCACCCACTTTCATGGTTCAGTGGCGGCCAACTTTCACGGTCACAGGATTATATGTATGTATCAAAAGTTTTCGGAATATTTTCTGATATCATTCATTTATGATAGTATACTCTGCACATGTAATTTTCTGTGCATTTTTTATGTTAACTAGGGCAAGGAAAGTAATCTCTTGTGTATATAGAGTTTATTAAATTTAAGTTTATTTAAATTTAAGTTTATTAAATCAGTTATATAATTATTTATGTACTTGAGAAATGTGTCTATAACATGCTTAATCATATGTATGCTAGTTCATTTGAGACAGCAAGAGCACATTCTGTTTTGGGGAAATAATATTATCTAATTGCTGTGGTGTGGATTTAAATAAGACATATGTATACTGTTAGTTTTAAGGACATAACTTCTGTAATTGCCTTATCATATGCATTAAAATATATGTCACGTGATATATTAGATTATATTAAGAACTATGTATTGATTCTTTGGAATTGAGACAAAGCAAGAAAATTTCTGATGTATTTATCAACAGTGGCTTAAATTGAAGATCTTGTAAATTGTGCGCTAAATTTAAATCTCTGCTGATCCAGATTCAACAGATTTCATATTCTCCATCAATGAGCTGTATGGCATTTGAGTAGGAAGTCGAATCCAGTTGCAAAAGAAAAGGAACAGGAGATGAAAACTAATCATTTGGATTCCAGCTGGTGAAGTAGACGAGTTGTCAGTGAGAGCTCCAGTGTTACTGAACTCTTGGTACTTACGTATTAATATAACCGCAATGCCTTCATTTGGTGATTTTTTACAGATGAAAAAGAATAATGATACGTCATCAGTCATTCAACTGTCAGAATTTATTATATACATTATTATTACGTATACAAGTCCAAGATTCAGACACATTGGGGCTTCAGGGATTCCAGGCTTCGAAATTCTAGGGATTTAAATCACTACTTAAAATCTAGTAAGATGATATGTAGAAATTATAAAATTGAAAATACAGAATAGTTGTTTATGAAACAATAAAGCATTTATTGAATCAAAATTTACAAAAAAGGCTCAATATTTATTTGTGTGCTTTAGTAAACATTTCTTTCAATGTAAATAATTTAAGTTATTCCACATAATTTCTTCTTCAGTTACAAAAATATATTGCCATGTCCTGTAACTATCCAATCTAAAATTCTCACTAAATTTAATATATATATATATATATATATATACAGTGGTGGCCAAAATTGTGGACACTTTTGGAAATTTTTATGTTTTTGAACTTTGTATGCTTATAGAAAACGTTACGTTTCACAAAATGCAAACTTGTCTATATCATTTTAAAGAGAATTTATTACTAAATTCAATACAAAACACAAAATTCAATTATTTGCAATACAGAAAAAGTTAAACGATAATAGTTATCGATATACATTAGATAGTGACGATTGCAATGAGTTATCACTACTTAGTAGGGTGCCCTTTATTTTTGATTACAGCTTCACATCGACGTTTCATTGAGCTGACAAGAGTTTTAAGCTCTTCTTTCGTTATTACATGATGCCAGGAAACAATTATAGCCTCAATTAGTTCCCTTTTATTTGATGGGCGCCTCACTCGGACAAGAGTTTTCAAACGGTGCCACGAATTTTTGATAGGATTGAGGTCAGGACTGTTTCCTGGCCATGACAACAATTTAATGCTCTTTGTACGAAACCATTCTTTCGATATTTTGGCCGTGTGGCAAGGAGCAGAATCCTGCTGAAAAATAAACGAAGCATTGTTGGGAAAGAGATCTCTGATGGAAGGTAGAAGTTTTGGTTCTAGAATAGTGTCAATGTATTTTCTGGCATTCAGTGTCCCATCGATGACATGAAGGCGACCAATACCATCTGCTGACATGCATGACCAAATCATAACACTAACTGGGTTCTTCACAGTTGCTTGAATGCAGTCAGGATGTAGCTCTTCTCCTATTCTACGTCTTACATATTTTCGCCCATCACTACCGAATAACGATATCTTAGTTTCATCACTCCATATAACTTGTGACCACTGATCATCTGTCCAATTAATGTGTTCCTTTGCCCACTGTAGTCTTTTTTTTCGTTGCTGAAAATGAAGATAAGGCTTTTTTCGTGGAATTCTACCTCTCAGTCCAACATCTGTTAATCTTCTCCTGATTGTTCTTGAACTGACAGAAACACCAGCATCATTCAGATCACTTCTGATGGCCGCTGATGACATTTTTCTATCTTGGAGACATAGTCTTTTTATTCTTCTGTCATCAATAGATGTGGTGCACCTTTTTCGGCCTTTTCCTTCTTTGTTTTTTATTGAATTTGTTTCCTCATATCGTAAACAAAACTTTCGGACTCCAGATATAGTCACTGAACCACCCACCTGTCTTGCAATTTCAGCATAGGAAAGACCACTTTCTCGTAACACAATAATATTACATCTCTTTCTAGGGGTCCAATCTACTCTTTTACTTGATGTCATTGCTTCTTGACTAAATATTAAAAATTTTTACAAAAATTCCTACTTGTAATTGCAGTGTATAAGAAACAGGTCCTCCTTCTACGGAACAGAGCAAAATAATGAATTGTTTCAAGTGTAAACATGATGTCAGCTTCTACTGGCAGTTACTAACATTTGATTGATTCTCAGAACAAGAACAGTAATTGGCCCAGGAAAGCTAGACATTACAAACCACTTCATAACTGTTTTTTTATTTGTATTGAAGTACATATAACTTTTTTTTTGTATTGCAAATAATTGAATTTTGTGTTTTGTATTGAATTCAGTAATAAATTCTCTTTAAAATGATATATACAAGTTTGCATTTTGCGAAACGTAACATTTTCTATAAGCATACAAAGTTCAAAAACATAAAAATTTCCAAAAGTGTCCACAATTTTGGCCACCACTGTATATATACATTTTATTCTCAGCAACACTTTTATTCTTCTCTACTGATACAGATAGTTTCTGCATTTAAAACTGTGCTACAAATTTCGAGTAGTGGCTTATATTATCACAGCTTAATGCTTAGCTAGCACTGCTGTTTCCTGTTAGTAATGTATCACGAGACTGGTGAGTAAAGCCGTGCTATTCCACTAAATTTTATTTTGATTTTATCACACTCTGCAGAACTTAAGCCTGAATTATATTAGTGTAGTTATTTATTATAATTATGTCTACTTCCCACGGATACTTATCTAAATAACAAACATCAGTTATTCTTAAGTCAAAGAGCATTGAATGTAATCTTTTGGCCCATTGTGTGCGTACTGATTTTTAATAGATTGCATGCACAAGTCCTGCACCTGTAACTACATTTGCTAATAGACTGTCTTAGCAATTCTAATATCTGAAATTTTCATACTACGAGGTAATCCAGAAGGTAACAATATGCAAAGTATGTTGATATACGGATTAATAACATTGATGATGCTTTTATCATGCCTTGAAACTCTTTAAAAAATAACAGAGCACTAGTGAAATATAACAAATATTAATTTAGAAGTCAAATAACAAAAATCAGCGTTATATTTTCAAATTTTCACAGGACTAGTTTCGATGGTTTTACAGAACCATCATCCTCAGCTGCAAAAGCGCAAATGAACGAGATAAGATAAGAAAGCCTGGACATGAGACAAACTACTGGCGCTGTCTGTTGATGAAACCGGAACTAAAACATAATTTCTTTAAAGGCCGAAGGCAAAGATGGATTGGAATTAGGGTCGTTAACTACAACAGAAAGATTTTTTTGAATGTGAAATGCCTCTAGAAAATCCAGTTCATCAATGGAAGACGTTTTTTGAATAATTTTGGCTGCAGAAAAATTGAAAGTGTGATTTTCGGACCAACAATGTTGGACAACAGAAGACTTCTGTGTTTCCTTTTTTTCTAACATATGCCTCATGTTCCTTAACGCGAAATTTTAAGGCTCTCTTAGTTTGGCCAATGCAAATTAAATCACAAACAGCCTTAATAGCCAGCTAGTCATCAATTAAACAAGTTGCTAAATAAAATTAAAACAAAGAGAGACAGAACTTTATTTTTTTCATTTTTCAGTTAAACCAAAGTGTAAACCCAAAGTGATCATTTTACATTAACATAAAAATAAAATGATAACGTGTGGATGACAAAACATGTATTTTACTTAAAACATTTTGATGTTTGGAAAGTAAAATAAATGTAGCACTCTATGAAAGGTATCGAAAGACAAATACAATTTTAAAGGTACCGCAAAATCGCTGTTCCAAGTTATCGAAAGATAACCAAGATGTGATTTCTGCGTAAATGTCACTGAACTATACAAATTTCTATTATCTATCCAGCAATGAATGTTTCTTTTATGCGGAAGTGTTCGCTGTTCGATTTGTATGAAACTGTCGTGTGTGGAAATACTATCAAAGCGCTGCCAAGGAAGCTCTGGGTATGAACAAAAAACACCTCATCTGGAGACCAAAGCCTGGAAGCAGTGCTTCACTCGTAGTGCGGGGTTTAGCATCACCTTTTATTCTTATCTCTATGATTCCAGTAAAGGGTTCCCTAGGCAGTGGTTAACTAGGCGGGAGCAAGGGGGACATTTTTGCAAATGTTTCCCATTCTTGGTAAACAGAAGGGGGGAAGTTAGTCTTCATTCGTCCCCGCTGAAGTCCCTAAGACTACGCCCTGAGGGAGATATTCGATTTCGATAGCTGTATGTCCGCCACTGAGTGTGAAGAACATTTTTTCTTCATTTACCATAAAACTATTAAAAAAAATGGAGGAGGGGCTGCTGTCCGAACTGATTTAAAGGAAGTTTCGGTTTCTGCTTGCCTTGCCTCTGTTGATACACGAAGTTGGTGCGGAAAGCCACTCTGATTTATAAGGGTCTGTTATTTGAAGAAATTTCTTCCCAAAATTATTACTTAAAGAGAATGTTTTTAAATATTTTTATGTGACTTAAAGATAGCTGTTATTTTTTCTATCATCTCTTTAATATTGTTACGGATTTCGTAACGAATTATAGTAGCATATAAAATATAACATTGTAGTACCTTTTGTACAATGGAACATGAAATGCCTCGAGAAATCGAAGCTCTGCCGGAAAAATAAGATTACAGGGACAAGTCTATTTTACATTGATGTAGATGGCTGTCTTGCTAAAGTGGCGAGATATCACCAGGCTGGCGATGGTTTGGACGACTAATGTTTTTTCGACAAATTTGGTGAGAAATCGTCAAAAGTCCGCAAACTTGGCGACCATTTGAGTTCGGTCTCTGTAAAACTCGCAGATCGCATCAGCTTCTTAATTTTTTGTTTCAGAGTTGAAATTCGCAGTATTGAGAATCTCCATGTGAGCTTTGGTCTTTAGATGTGGTTTCGATTGAGATGTATTTAACTTTCTGAGTAGTTTGAAGTGGTAACTACTGATTGTGCTCTGTCCTACATAGAAGAACTTTACGAGTACTTTAGCGAGAAGTTCCGGAACTCTAAAGAGTTTTTCTTGGGAAAATAAATTTTATCAAGCTATCATCGGTTCTGTGGGCATTCAATGGCTTACGAACGGGTGCGCACACAACAGTATATATCGCTGCTGGAATATCTGACGGCTCTGGCGAAAGCGCTACGCCTATGTGTTACTAATATACTTACTACATTTTGTACCATAACAGAAATTAGATAGGGTTTGTTCTATTACAGAAAAAAGCTAACACACTTTCTTAAAAATAAATAAATAAATAAATAAATATTATTTCGAATTGGGGGGGAAAGAAGACAAAAAAGAAAAATCTGAATGGTTTCAGATTTTAAATTACGTCCAAAGGGGCTTTTTTTAACATTTTGTGTTCTACCTTTATTTATTAAATATCAGGTTATTTATTAAATATATTTATTAAATATCACTTAAACCATAAAATTCAGTTCAAATAGCAATATCGCAAAATAATTTTAAAATGAGCATATCTTTAAAATTTCCGATACGCAGTCTCGCGTACTGGAGATAATTTTTTTTCCCCGTACAGTGTTGCCATTGCTCACTTTGAAATCGTTGAGTTTCTTAATAAATTTCGTTAAAGTGTTACAAAATATAAAATCGATAATAAAACAAATTCTAAATTTGGGCTTCCAGATGCTCATATTCAAAGGAGGATTACATTATTCAAATTTGATGGCTTTAGGTACCGTTATTTATCACAATACGAGAAATATGCATGCATTTATGCAAATTCATCCTTATTTAATTTTTTTAAATATAACACAGGGCGATAATATTCGGCGGCAGCAGTTTGAAAAGTGATACGGACATTTACAGTGAATCGACGCAAAATGCGAAAACGAAGTTAATAACCCTTCTGAGCTAACGCTCATTTGGGCTAAAAAAGAAAAAGAAAGAAAGAAAAAAGGAAAGAAAAAAAAATTCTATCACAAAAGTGTAGGCAACAAAGTGTCAGAATTTCATTAATGGCCTAAATCTCGATGGAATTTGTTTATTCGAATATCTTCCAAATATTTTTGTCACCTACGAAACAAATTTTATCTTGATATAGAAGAGTTTGCTAAAATGTTAATAGTCGTACTTGTGGATTTATTTTTAGAATTTCAAATAAGCAATTTCAGAAAAAAATTATCAAGAGGAAAATTGGTATGATTTAAAATTTAGCCTGTTTTAATCGAGTTTTCGATTATCCCTTGTGTTACGGTGCCAGTTACCTCAGATAATCGATATTTTTGCCATATTGATATTCTGTTTTTCGATTACAATGTATTAAAATATAAATTTAGGGCAATTATTGATCCCGAGAAGCAGTCACTTAACTTTTTAAATCACAGCAAAATAAATAAATAAATAAGAAAAAAAATCTGAAAACTTTCAGATTTTATATAACGCACAAAGGTGCTTTGTTTTAACTTTTTGTGTATTATATTTATTTATTAAATATCACGTTCTTCTCACTTTAACCATAAAATTAAATTCGACAGTAATATCAGAAAATATTTAAAAAGACCATGTATATTTTTAGAATTTCCAGAGTCACGCGATGGAGATAATTCTTTTTTTCTCCGTACAGTGTTGCCACTGCTCGCTTTGAAATCTTTGAATTTGTTAATCAAACATTCGTTTACGTTTTACAAAGTATGAAATAAATAATAAGACAAATTCCAAATTTGGGCTTGTAGATGCCCATATTCGAGTGGAGTACTACGTTATTCCAAACTTGGTGTCTCTAGGTGCCGTTGTTTTTCTACAGTGCGAGAAACATACATACATTCATGCAGAATCTTTATTATTTAATTTCTTTAAATATAATGCAGGGTTTGGTGGCAATAGTCTGAAAAGTGAAACGCCGTTTTGTAGTGGAAGACGGAAAATGCTAAAACGAAATTAATAGCTTTTCTGGGCAAATTTCCCCTTTGGGCTGATAAATAAAAATAAAATTAAAATAACCAAAAAAGATAAGAAATGCGTAAAACAGTTTCTTTTTTTGGGTTTTCTCATGTTTTAACTATATAATAGTAAAAACGTGCGAAAAACCAGAAAAAAAATTTTTAGTTAAAACTTCACACGTCAAAGTAATTGATGGCTTATTGAAGTAAAGGTGTCACAATTTTCAGTGTATATGGTGAATTTCCCGCTTTTTATAACGTGAATAATCCTTTGTAGTGAACCAGGAGGAAGAAAAGAAAAACAACATCGGCTACTGCGTGTCGGGAGGATGCGCGATGCAATTTTCCTGCTATAACTTACGGGTATTTTGAATCACAATAGTCAAAAACTCTCAGGGGAAAGGAGGAGTGTATAGTGTAATGTAACAGTTTATTCGCTATTTCCGAGTCAGATTGAATGGTTATAGAAGACCACTACCTGGCAAGATGAATTTATTTTTCTGTATTTAGTTCTGTTTTTTCTACATTTATATTAGTTTCTATATTTAACTCAAAAGGTCGTTCAATGAAAACATCCAATACAAGATAGCCTCCAAAAAACTGTCATTTGAAGAAGGATTTTGTTTCAAATATGCCAAGTTCCGATGAAAGAGGTACGGTTTTAAATATTCCTTTGGTAAAGAATTAATAAAAATATACATAATTATAAGTTTATTAATATAAAATATAAATAATTGATACAGAATATAGAATTGATATAACACATAAGGAAGTACTTTAAAGAATTATAAATTTAAGTAATAATAAGTTTCTTTTAAATAAGTATGACAGAAATATTTATTACTTTGGGTTTTATTTTAAAATCCATTATCAATAATTTAGGTCCAGTAAAGAATTTAAATTTTGAAAATTAAGAAAAATTAGAATGTTAAACTGAAGCCTAGAATTTCGTGATTAAGTGAGCATAAGTTACTGGCAATGTATGAAAATATTCTATAGAAAGGCGGCTTTCTATAGAATACCTAGCCATATTATAGAATGCCGCAAACTGACCAGCAGTGTATGAAACGATTAACACTTCATGCATCTCCTAGGCATTTAAATTTAATACTTTGTATTCATATCTTTTGCATTTATGACAGCTTGCAATTTATTTCTCATAGAGAAAACCAAATTCCTGGTTGTTAAAAAAGGTCCTGTTGGGAATTTTGTGCCATTCTTGCAAGGGTATGCGCTTAAGATCTTCTTTACACGAAATTTCATGTTTCCTGACGTCTAGGTCCAATTTGTGCCATAAATTTTCATTTGAATTTATGTCAGATGATTGAGGCGGTGTCTTTAACTGGCGAGGAGCAGTATAGAGTAAATACTGCCAGGTGAGATTCAGTGTATCCTTAGGATCATTGTCCTGTTGAAACACAAATGATGTTCCTAAGCTAAGTTTTTGGGCACTGAATTTCATGTTATGGCGCAATATGTCAAAGTACGTACTTGCTATCATAATACCATCAATGAAGCACGGTTTATCAACTCCGTTTGCTGCCATACAGCCTCAAACTACGAAGCCCCCTCCAATGTGTTTTACAGTAGGTGTTAAATGTTGTTTTTCCACTTCGATGTTTGGTTTTCTCCACACACATCGTCTTCCATCACTCCCGAAAATGATAAACTTCGATTTGTAGTAAAAAATAATTGTGTTCCAAAATTCATCTAATAAATTAACATGAGATTTTGCAAAATTTAATCTCTTTCTCCTGTTTATTTCTGAAATGAAATGCTTCTCTCTAGTTGCCCTCCCATAATAACTTCCTCCGTGTCAAGCATTCCGTATAGTCTGTACACCAAGGATGTCAAACTCGTGGCCCACATGCGGTCCACAACAAATATTTTTGCGGCCCGGCCAATATATCGGCAAATAATAATATATAACAATAAAATAACATATCGACGAAGAAAAAAATGAAATGTTTACTGCTAAGTAATTAACGATAATTTATTCAGTGTTGTTAGATTACTCACAGCGAGCTGACACACGCACTACTTAAATTACAAATGTGTGTGAGTAGCTTGCTTTCAACTACCTTCGGCTTTTGGGGGACACGTGCACTCAGAACTTGTACGCATCCCCCCGACAGCCGAATGTGGCTGAACTCATGGTCTCAGTTTTCCAATCATAGTTTTGTACGATATATTGGTGCGTGCATGCACTTTGCTTTATTGTTAATTATTACTTAATTCATATTGTTACGCATTTCATAGTTATTTATTTATTTAGTTTTTTTTTATTTAGAATTGTAATTAGATTTGCTTCATGTTGCCTTAGCAACGCAGACGATTTTTGAAAAGACAGCTGCGTTGGAAGGTTAAAAATAGAACAGCGCGTGCATTTAATACCTAATAAATAAATATCTCGTAATTGCTGTTGCCATCCACAAAAATCCAGATATTTATAGATGTTTCCAGTATATTCGAGAAATTAATTATAAAGCTTATAAAAGCCGAGAACAAACAA
>KK119359.1:78469-127710 GCA_000611955.2 Stegodyphus mimosarum | reverse complement strand
GACAGTGCTCCATATCACGCGGCTCGAATTGTGTTGGAGTGGTTCGAAGAGCATAAGGATGAATTCCATTTAAAATCCTGATCACCTAACGCGCCGGATCTTAACCCGATAGAGCAAATTTGGAATGTCATGGAGCGGGAGATCAGAGCTCAAAAACTACCATGTCTGAATATCTTGACCTCTGCTTAGACATTTGGTACAACCTGTCTCAAGTCATTTTAAGAGAAGATGTGTCATCCATGCGAAGACGAGTTGCAGCTATTTTTCAGACCAAAGGTCACCCAACGCGTTATTAGGTAGGTGGTCATAATGTTTGGCTCTTCAGTGTATAGCGTCAAGTATTTGTGGCA
Source organism: Stegodyphus mimosarum (assembly GCA_000611955.2). NCBI lineage: Eukaryota > Metazoa > Arthropoda > Arachnida > Araneae > Eresidae > Stegodyphus > Stegodyphus mimosarum. Next base: position 127,360 of record KK119359.1, on the reverse strand, counting down.
GCAAATATCCATTGAAAATAAATTGAATATATAAGTTTTACGTATATCATTAACCTATCAGTTTTATGTATGTCAAAATTGAGGTTCTAATAGCAACTAAATACTACGACTTGGAAATTCTTGAATTCTTGCACAATTTAAACAAGTTTTGGCTCATTATTCTTTTAAACCTGTAGTATCAGTGCAAAAGAAATTCATTCTTACTTTAGCTCATACCAGATTTTCATTTAATATTTACTTTGTATGCCCAATTTTTACAATAACTTGAAAAACGAAAATAGGGACTTGTAGTCCATTTATAAAGATAAATGACTTTTTGTAGCAACCATGCTTTTCTTACGAATTCAAGTTCTTAGAAAGAAGGAAAAGAAAAACAAAATCGCGCAGTTCGTGGTTTTTTCTTGGTGGTTCTTTCGTTGGCGTCGAGAAGTTGGCACCTAGAGAAGCCCCTCCCCCTCAATTAAATTTCGTGCACTTGGTTAACGTCGCGTAGCGTGACCAAAAATTAGTCATCACTTTTATTAAGAAAACGCGACCAAATCTGGCAGTTAAGTGTTGATCGCCAGTATAGCAGACAATTCCTTTTACATTTGAAAATTACTCATTATTTGCAGCTGTGCGATCAGAAAACCGTCAACGTTTGACGAATTTATGTTAGATTTATAAAAAAAATCATCTGGAAATGTTTCACTACAAAAAATTGAAATTATGTGATAATTTATTCGATCACTTAACAAGATTATTAACAAGTCTTATCATGACGAGAAAAATTCAGCACTTTATAAATTAAAAAGTGTTTGTAAAGAATTTTGCTAAATTGATGGTGAATATTACAGTTCCATTGCAAATATACCTGTATCAGAATTTGGAAAGAATCGGCTATTAAAAATATGCAAAAAATAGAATTTTAAGACTTGACTCAAACAAATAAATTAAAAACAGTAAAATAAATGAACGGCTATAATTAAAGAATGATTCAAAATATTAAGAATGAACTTCTCTATAAAAATACTAGTAAATAAATAAATTTCTAACAATGATATTTATTTAAGAAAAGTTTTCTTATATAAACACTTAGTTCATTCAAAATAATTATTTGTGAAATGATTTTGATAAAAATTTCTTTTATTATATCTTTGTTGTTGATTCGTAAAAGACTGCCCTTAATTTCCAATTTTTTGTGCCGATTTTTTTATTTTATTTTTATTTTTTATTGTGTATATTTGCGCTGATTTTTTATTTATTTTATTTTTTTCTCTCGAGAGAGAATCTAACTGCAAATGTTTACCACAGACGTGTGTTCTCGACAGAACACACAAGTCATCGAGGATAACTGTCTTCCTTAATTGAGAGTTTGGATTCTTACGAAATAATCATTAATCTTGATGTTTCTAAATCTTAACAGAAAATAATGCAGGTGTATATTTGATCTCATTATTTCTTTCCATGACATTTAGCATTACAATGAAAAGGCTTCTCACATTGGGAATTCCAATAATCCTATAACAGAATTCTAATTGAAGTTGAATGCAGATTTATTTTTTACTAATATTAGTTTAATCTGGATTTTTTTTTTCGTTCCCTTTTTCTACCTTAGTCATCCTGCAGCAAGAAATAACAAGTATTAAAACTCGAAACAGAGAAAATGCAAATGAGAAATTCCGTTTATTTGGTTGGAGTAAAATGAGAGGTGAGAATGATTAAGGATTGATTTCTTTTTGTTATTTATGACTGCATACAAGCCAGTGATAAAATTATATTATAGTGCTATTTAAATTTGAAACATATTTCTTAACGGGCGTTTGATTTGCACAAAATTTGAGGATTTGAAGAAGAAACCTGAGGCAAGTAAAAGATTTTTTATATCTATTAGCGGCAAAGTTTGAAATCCGGCATTTCATAGAATGCAGATATACTTAGACATTGTTAGCCAAAGTATTAATATTTCACACATTCCCTAGGCATTCCATACAATGCCAAATAGCAAACCTGCAAAATATGAAATACGTTTAAGTGAATTAAGAGCATTAAGGAAAATTAATTGAATTCAAAATAAAATTATTTTGTTTCTTAATGCAACACGGCTGGTTCGTATTAAATTTTGTTTCCTTAATACCAAAGGAATAAACATTGATTCATTTAACTTTCATTTCCCTTTACGAATTTGAACAAAATATATTCGATGACACTCTGTTATTGTTATTTACTTTATAAATAACATTTCCTTTCTGTATATTGCACGTATTTTGAATAAAAGTCTTATCATGACCTTCTTTTTCTTCTTTGCCTAAACAGAATTTGATATCGAAAATTTTCGAGTCCCCAGATATTAAATATAAAATAAATATACAAAAATTAATATTTTCCCATAAATAGGTAAATAATTCAATATAAAAACCTGTTTTAGAATTTATTTCAAGTATAAAAAACTAATAAAAGAAAATCACGCTTTACTATGGCTGGTGTGCTTAGATTTTGTTGCATAACAAATTAAATCTTAGTGTTATATCTGGCACTGCTGGATGTAAAGCATATTTAACATTTTTCAGCGTTAAACAATATTTGGATTTAATAAGTGTTAAAACTGAAATAGTAGTTTCACTAAGTATGTGGGGCTGAATGACAGAACACGTAATGTCATTTCAGAAATTGTGGGAAATTCAGTTCTAGAGTTCAGTTCAATCAAGATTTTGGGGGGGGGAATTCAGATCTATATTTCTACCCCTAGTAATAAGATAACTTTTCAAAATTAATTTTCAACAAAAATTGTTTGCGAAACTGTGTTTTTAGGATATTTAAGTGATGTATAAGTATAATAATTTGTGAAATGAAAGTTTCACAATTATTTCGTTTCAGTTATAAAATTTTCAATAGTCGAAACATATCAAATGAATCATTTCCCACCTACTATTGATCTTTTTAAATAAATGATAAACAGCGTAGAACGGCTGGGGCAGAGCAGTCAAACGACGACCAGTCATGTCCCAGATATGCTCGATCGGAGAAAGATCAAGGGATATCGCAGACCAAGGAAGCAGTGGGACATGCTGTAAGGCATATCAGCTAACGAATGCCGTGTGCAGTACCACGTTGTCCGCCTGGAAAATGCTTAGCAAAACCGGCTGCAGTAACTCAACAACGTATCGTCGAGCCGTCAGTTATCTCTGATTCGCAACACAGGTGACCTGCTATCATGATTGAGGACACCCCAAACGATTTTATAAAATGTGAAGAAATCGTGGAAAAGTTTGAACTGAATTGTACATTGCGCCCCCCCCTCAAAAAAAAAGAGAGAGAGAGAGACAGTTTTATATCTCCCATTCTAGTGGGCAGATTGACGAAACTCAAATTGCCTTTTTCATGTCTCGAAAGCGGAACTTAGGATATGTATTAGATTTATATATGGCATTGTTCTAATACTGACACAAAATCGGACTTTTTCTGAAATGACATGTCAATGTTTTCCGTATTTCCATTCTACGACTGAAATTATGCCAAACTGCCAAGTTTTGAAAAAATCGCGCGAGTAGTTTTTAAAACATTACCTTTCAAACTTTTAGCTCCTCAATGTTAATTGAATTTGGTATCTATTTATTAACATCTCTTTTTACTTCTTTGTACGAAGTAAAAAAGAAGTATTGTAATCGCGAAAAATTTCGGCTCTCATATTTCAACGAAAATATCCATTTTGACCGCTATCGAATGCAAGTTAACGAAGTTTTTGCGTAATATCTAAACGTAAGACCAGATAAAGGACTCTTTTTCCCCCAAAAAAGTATAAAACTGATTTTAAATAGATTCTGAAGAGATTTTTTTCGTGACATATGTGCGTACGTACGTATGTATGTACGTATTTATCTCGCGTAACTCAAAAACGACTAGCCTCAGAACGCGGAAATTTTGTATACAGGACTGCTATAACATGTAGGTTTATTTTGGTTGCAATCGCATTTTGGTTGCAATCGGCCGCACCAAACGTATATAAATATACGTATATATAATATATATATATCCACTCTGTTACTCGGCTCAGTGAGCTCAGCTTCTTTATTCTTATATGTTTCTAAATTGCGCATTTTTTGCTTTAAAAGGATTGAATTGTGTTGTTTTTATCTTTCGATTAAAATTTTATGCCTTTAGTTAACCTGCATGTAATAATTTTGGAATTATCAACAGTTTAAAAGTTTTTTAAGTGCGGCTAAGCCTAGTTTTTGGTTATGATAGCGCCCATATTTATTTACATTTGAAGCTTAGCAGAATAATGGATTTGTTGCCTGTCTAGAGAAACTAAGCTTCGCAACAACAAAGTAACGTCTTCTTTTATTATTGCGAATAAATTATGCTTGATTCATTCTGGAATTCATTCTATCATTCAAGGTATTAGCTGGTTTTTAGTGTACTTGGTGTTTTATGTTTTTCCATTAACTGTACTTGGTGTTTTATGTTTCTCTATTAACTGTACTTGGTGTTTTATGTGCTTCTACATCTTTCAATTTTTAATGAAAATATTTTGAATTTTTATGTGTATTTTGTTATTTATGTACTTTGAATTTTTATGTACTTTGAATTTTTATGTATTTGAATTTTTATGCCTTCCTCGAAGTGAGAACTGAATTAATTAGTAGCGCATGCGCATTAGGTAAGCGGCGCTGAATCATCTGTTAAATCGTCTGTGTTTAGCGCTGAAGTGTGGCTATGGTAAATAAATATAGTGAACTTTAAAGAGTGTATTTATTCTGCTGTGGTTTATGCGCTATTGGCGAAGTAGATTTAATTCAAAATTCGTTAACTGTTAATCAATATGTTTAAATTAAATACAGAAAAATTGTGTATAATTTAATATTCCATACAAGGAAGTCATGTGGTGTACACATCAGATTTTTTTATTAAACTTATATGATTATTTCTTTCACATTTCGAAATTTAGGTTCATTCCAAACAAAATTTGCCCATTCTTACTTCCTTATACGAAGTAAAAAGGAAGTATTGCAATAGCAAAAAATTTCGGATATCACATTTCAACGAAAATGTCTATTTTGACCGCTATCCAATGCAATTTAACAACGTTTTTGAGTGACATTCGTACGTAAGAACAGAATAAAAGACTCTTTTTCAAAGAAAAAAAAAAAGAAAGAAAGAAAGAAAAAGAAAAAAGAAAAGGAAAAAAAATTATAAAACTGATTTAAAATGGGTTTTAAAGAGATATTTTCGTAGCGTCTGTGCGTACGTACGTACGTATGTATGAATACATCTCGTATACTCAAAAACGAGAAACTTCGGAACGTTGAAATTTTGCATATAGGACTGCTATAACATGTAGATGTGCACTTCCTATTTTGGTTGCAAGCGGCTGCCCCAAAAGTATATAAATTTATGTACATCCCCCCCCCCAAAAAAAAAACCGCATATCCACTCTGTTACTTGACTCAGTGAACTCAGTTTTCTTATTCATATATATTGGTAAATTGCGCATTTTTTGATTTAAAAATGATTAAATTATGTTGTTCTTATCTTTCGGATAAGTTTTTTATGCCTATAGCAAATCTGCATGCAAGATTTGTAGAATTATCAACAATTTAAAAGTTGTTTAAGTGAAGCTAAGCCTAGTAATTTTTTTTTTCATGGCGGACATATTTGTTTACATTTGAAACTAAGGAGAATATTGTATTTGCTGCTAATCTAGAGAAACTAAGCTTCGCAACAAAAAAGATAACATCTTCTTTTATTATTTCGAATTAAATCATACTTAATCCACTGCGGGATTTCTTCGAGGAAATAAGTCTTTAGGATTTATTTCTTTAGGATTTACTTCGTAAATTTAATATAGATATTTTGAGCTTTTATGTATTTATTTTTGCCTTGTCGCGAAGTGAGAATTGAACTAATTAAATGAAAAATACTGAATCCTCTGCGAAAAACTGTTTTTTTTTTCGTTTAATTTCTCTTACATATCGCTTTAGATTTATTATAGTATTTGAATAGAACATGAGCAAAGATTAAGTAATTTTCCAGCTGATACACATAATTTTTGTGCATTCTGATGAGTTATGAAATGAAAGAGATGTAACGCTGTTACGTGAAGCTAGCATCAGAGTGGTAAACAAATATAGTGAATTTTAAAGAGTTCCTTTATTCTATTGTGGTTTATGCGCTATCGATGAAGTAGAGTTAATTCAATCCAATAAGTTTAAATGAAATGCAAAATGCGTATAATTTAATATTCCGTACAAGGAAGTCATGTGACGTACACATCAGATTTTGTTTTCTTGTATTGTACCCCTGTGGGGGGGGTGATTGTGTACGCCTTCTATTTTATATGAATGAAGATAGAGAAAAATGTACTATTCACAGAGTTTTCTGCATTAATGCAAAATGTCAGGTAGAAATCTTGGAGAGTAACAGGTTGACAACTGGATGGAAATCTTACCCAGTCAAGCTTTTTCTTCAGGAAGAACGCTGTTTAGGATGCCTAAAATTCGAATGCACTAATAAATACGGTACAGTTAGCTGCACAAAATTCTCTGGAGAACATGAAAAATATCACTGTACAGAAGAAAAAGTGTGTTGTATTAGTTGTCGATTTTCAAATGAAACATTTGTAGAGACATTAGGTAATTTAGTAGCAGGAGACATGAAAAATATGCAATTCCTTCGCCGGGAATCGAACCACGGACCTCTGAAATACCGGCTCAGTGTGCTGACCATTACACCATGAAGGCACGCTAAGAATGTGGGAGATATACCTTATATACTCCCCTTTTTAAAGGTCGACTAGGGTTTTAGGGGACCTAGTCACTAAATCCTGGGTGTGGAGAGTCATCATCCACAACCCTTTTAGTTCGGGCGCCAGTGTAGAGACATTAGGTAATTTAGTAGCAGGAGACATGAAAAATATGCAATTCCTTCACCGGGAATCGAACCACGGACCTCTGAAATACCGGCTCAGTGTGCTGACCATTACACCACGAAGGCACGCTAAGAATGTGGGAGATATACCTTATACATTTCATACCGATTATGATCGTAATCATGATACGTTCTTCAAAGGATCTCTAGCCTATAAAAAAGAAGTTAAATACATTGTGAACACTTAGATGTGGATATATGTAGCGATCAGGTCCGGGTCACCAGTTTAGGTGATTTACTACTAAATATATATTTGAATGCATGATAAAATCTTATAAAGTAAGATGAAACTTATCCATATTCAAGTTAGAATTCATGTCCAAAATTATCTTTACATACCCAAAAATGATGATATTCAATGAAATTTCGAATCAATGTGATCCGTATTTGCAGGGAATGTGTGAAAACCAAGCCTAATTAGCATTATCCAATCAAAAGTAATCAAACGGTTTGTGATATGCAAATCTAGGTGTTACGTCATCCAAGGGTGAATCAAGTGCTTTGCGCAAACTGAATATTTGAGTGAATTTCTGCAACATAGCGTTTGATTTCAGTGTGTAGGGACTCAAAGCGGTTTGTTATGGCTTCGAAGTATCATTTGCAAGAATCTGTAAAGTGGCGAATTATCGGCCGTTTAGAAGCAGGGCAGTCAATCATGGAAACAGCCACATGTCTGAATATTTCAAGACAGACAGTCTCTAAGCTATGGAAACAGTTTCAAAATGATGGAAGTGTTGTAAGGAGGCCTGGACAAGGTCGGAAACGAATGACAACTGCTTCTGAAGATCGGTATCTGGCATTAACTGCCCGTCGTAACAGAAAGGCTACTGCTCGCCAGTTAAGTTCAGAGCTTGCAGCCGCCACTGGAACTGTTGCATCACGGCAAACAATATACAGAAGGCTTAATGAAAAAGGCCTTTATGCCAGAAAGCCAAGGGTATGTGTTTTACTGTCTTCACAGAAAAAGAGGGATCGCTTTAATTGGTGTAAAGAACATCAAAACTGGACTGAACATCAATGGTCCCATGTTCTCTTTACTGATGAGTCGCGGTTTAGTTTAACTGGTGATTCTAAACGTGTTTACATCTGGAGGGAGTCAGGAACACGAAATGATCCCTCGAACATTGTGGAACGTGACCGTTTCGGTAGTGGAGGTGTGATGGTATGGGGTGGAATAATGATCGATGGACGTACGCCCCTACACGTGTTCAGCAGCGGATCTGTGACAGGCCAGATATATCGGGATGAGGTCTTAGATCCTTATGTAAGACTTTTCAGGGGTGCATATGGACCTGACTTTTTATTTATGGATGATAATGCCCGTCCACATCGAGCAAACCTCGTTGATGAATTCCTTGAAAGTGAAGACATTAAGCGAATACCTTGGCCACCAAACTCTCCTGACCTTAACCCGATAGAGAACTTATGGGACTACCTTGGAAGAGCAATTGCACGTATACATCCTCCTCCTAGAGATGTAAATGCTCTGAAGACGGCATTGCTGGAAGAGTGGAGATTAATTCCCCAAACTGTGGTTAACAACGTTATTTCCAGCCTTAAAACACGTTGTGATATGTGTGTACAAGTCAGGGGAGATCATATTCCATATTAAATTTGTAAGACTTAATTCTTTTTCTGAATCATTCCTTTTTTTCCTAACTCTCTTTGTCACACTTTATTACCATTTTTATTGTTTCATGCTACAATTTTATATCATATGAAGTGATCTTCAATTTTTTCTTTTGCATTTATGTGTCATCATGTCATCATGTTATGTATGATTCCACGAAAATTCATTAAATTATAAGTCATAGTCTCTGAGAAATCCGTGAATTTATGCATGTAAACGTAATTTTGGACATGAGTGTATTTTACATAAGTTACTTAAACGCGCAGGATTAATATTACAGCATTTCAAAATCGAAACTTACAGGAGCGTTTTACCGCGTACCTCACAACATCAAGTCCAGAGTTAGTGTGTTCTGGCGACGTCTGTCTACTTTCTCCTCTCCGAGACGAATCACCACTTGTTTTCCGTTGTCTTCCTCCGAGGCGCCCTTTTAAGAAATATAGTTCGACGAGATCGTTACAGGCAATATATATTTAGTAGTAAATCACCTAAAATATATAATTAGACTTTTGTAAGTAATTTATACAATATAATTTTATCACGGCGGCTTGGCTTCTATTTATTTATTTAGTTAGTTAGTTTTGACATTTTTATTATATTTCATCTTTCGGTTTTTAAATTTTGTAAATATTTCTATAGTATTATTTTAATTCGTGTTTCATTCCTATGAAGTTATTAAATATTAATCTTAATCACTGTTCAAATGCTGCATGCCAGCTGTCAAGTATAGAGAAATTATTGGGCAAGACTTATGATGTGATAACTGTGCAGGAATCATATCTTATTGGAAATAAATTTGCCTATTTGAAAAAGGGTTGGAGAGTGGTAATGATGAATGGTGGTAGATCTTCTGCCGATTTGCCAATGAAAATATTAGATCTATGGCAGATGTGATTTGAGATACAATTGGTTACTATTTCCATCGAGAATTAATTTATTGGAATTGTTTCTGTATATTTTTCTACAACGGAGGATTTGCATGAAAGTTTAATTAATGCAATAATAATTTTCTTGTATTTGGAGATATTTTAACTGGGGAAGCCAGGAACACTGATATTAGGGGCATTTTAACTTTTAATTTCATTTTACAGAAAAATTTTATTCTCTATAATGAAATTCGTACCTACTTTTGTATCTGTAGCTGGGGAGGGTTGGACAGATTTAATTTTAGGGTCCTCTGGAGTGTCCTCGATGTCAGGAGAATTGATTATTGAAAAAGAGAAGTCATTGAGCAATTATAAATATATTTCTCTTCATTTGAATGAAACAGGTGTTTAGTTTGATGAAGAAATTAGATTTCCACGTAATGTACAAAGAGTCGAAAGGTATATTAAAAGTTTAAGGATTAAAATGAAGAATTCAGGGAAGGAACTGTTAAATATTGCAGAGAAAGATGAACTTGATGACGTTGTTGTTAAATTAGAAAATATATTAGTTTATAGAGCCAATAGGGTCCTAAGACTTAAGAGGAAAGTTAAGAATGCTATTCTGTGGTGAGTACCGGAACTGCAGAGATTAAAACGACGGATTCGCACATTTAGAAAACAGTATCAAATTAAAAATATTGATGAAAATTTTCGCATAGGAAGAAGAGCCTATATACACAGTCCAGTCACATTAATGTGACCACCACGTACTTTCCATGTCAGAGTTAAATAACCAATAACAGAAGGCAGGTGGCAGCACAGTGCAGTTGAGCGTATATAAAGGGTGTGTGAGGGCTTCGGAAAACATTTCAATCGTTGGCGTAATGCAGAAACGAAGCGATTTATCCGACTTCCAAAAGGGCATGATCATTGGCTTTCGGGCCAAGGGTGGAAGCATTTCCGAAACGGCTGAGTTTGTGAACTGTTCGCGTGCCGCCGTGGTAAAAGTGTACCGTGCATGGCAAAATGGGACTGTCCAAAATCAGCGACGTGGCAAATGTGGTGCACCACGGGCCATAGATGACAGAGGCGAACGACGGTTGCGGAGATGCGTTCGGGCAGATAGACGGGCTACCGTTGAGCAACTGACCACCAAAATGAACCAAGGGGCTACCAAAAGTGTCTCCCAAAGTACTATTCAGCGAACATTGCTGCGTCTGGGCCTCCGAAGCAGACGCCTGGTTCGTGCACCTATGCTGACTGCTGTTCATCGACGGCGAAGGCTAGAATTTGCACGCCAGTACAGCAGCTGGACGTCCACTGAGTGGCGACAGGTTGCGTTTTCGGATGAATCGCGTTTTATGCTCCATCGGACAGATGGACGTTGGCGTATAAGGCGTGAAACCTCTGAAAGGAACCACCCTGCAACCATTGCCGGAACGGTCCAAGCTGGAGGCGGGAGCATTATGGTCTGGGGAATGTTTTCCTGGCATTCTCTAGGTTCACTGATCATTGTGGAAGGCACAATGGATCAATACAAGTACGCATCTGTCCTTGCGGACCATGTTCACCCCTACATGCGCATTGTTTTTCCTCAGGATGATGGCATCTTCCAGCAGGACAATGCGAGGTGCCATACAGCTGCCAGTGTATGTGCGTGGTTCGAAGAGCACCAGGATGAGTTTACCGTCCTCCCCTGGCCAGCAAACTCACCTGACTTAAATCCAATCGAGCATCTGTGGCACCATCTCGATCGAGTTGTTCGCGCCATGGATCCTCAACCGCATAATCTAGCGCAGCTGGCCACGGCATTGGAGTCGGCATGGCTCAACATCCCAGAGAACATCTTCAGGGACCTATGTGACTCTCTTCCTGCACGTCTCGCAGCAGTCCGCTCTGCGAAAGGTGGTTATTCTGGCTTTTGACAGATGGTCACATTAATGTGACTGGACTGTGTAGAAAAAAACTAGTTGCGTATAAGAAAATGATAAATATAGTAAAACGCCAGAGTAAAATAAAAGTCTTTGTTGAGAGTGCAAAACATTATGGAGTATTATTTTTGTGCGGCTGGTAGTAAAACACATGTCTCAGAAATGATTATGAGAGAAAAAGGTAATACTGATGTGAATAATTTTGAGGTTGTAAAGGGTAATTTTTTAATAAAAACTTGGGCTGTGGATCTATTGTAGATGGTCTTTTGGATGTGGATTTGTTGCAGAATGATGGCAGGGCTTCAGATGATCTGCCGTTTAGTTTGGAGGAAATTAGCAACTTGGTTAAGAAATTGCGTAATCGTAGTGGAATTAAGCTATTTTTCGAAAGTGCGGAATGTTTCTGGAGTTTTGTTTATTCCGAAGTTTGGTGGGACCACCAAACCTATATGTCTGTTTAAATGTTGTGGAAAAGTGTTGGATAAGTTACTTACAATTAGACTGCACTACTTTTTATTAAAGAATCATTTTGTATCTACGAAACGATACGGATTTACACCAGGTCGCTCTACGGAAAATGCTCTTTATGATCTTGTCAATATTATTAGCTCCCAAAATTCTAAATTCCATATGCCTGTGGTCTCCTTCGATGTCTGGAGAGCCTTTGACTCTATCACATAGACATTTTTTCTCTTCCCCCTTAGATATTTTGGGATACCCAAAAATATTTATAGAATCTTTCTTAGTTATTTTAACTAATGGAATGTTATTTACATGAATGGAACTAATGGAAAGTTATTTACATTATTATTTTCTAATGAGGACATATATATTTACAAAGGATGCCCACAGGGTTCATGCAGTGCTCTACTGTTCTGGAACACCGTAATGTATGAATTGTTAAAGAAAGAGTGCCCATATGGTGTAAGAATGGTGTTATGTTATGCTGATGACATTTTATATAGGATTCGTAGAAACTCTTTGGAGAAATTAGAGAAACTGTTTTAATCTGCTATAGAATATCTAAGAATGTGGACTAAAAAAAAAGCTGAGATTAAATTTAAAAATCTAATTTCTTGTTTTAACCGAAGGGTGGAAAAAATACTAGACCACCACAACTAATATATGAAGGTGTTAGAGCTAAATGTGTTGAAAACCTTAAATATCTTGGTGTTTTTTTTATTGTGAACTGAATTTTAAGAACATTTTAATAATATTTGTAAAAGAGCAAACTCTATTCTGATGTATTATGAAAGAAAATTCTCAACTGAGAAACACTTGCTTAGCACTACAAAGAAACATTATTAGATTACTTTAAAAAGCAGTTATTACTCCCAATTATATTATACAGTGGTGCGGTATGGGGTTCCAGGGCCACGGACCTACAGTGAATCAGAAATAAATTAGATACAACATAATAACCCTGGCTACTGCTTCTGACCTGATGCTTTGAAACAGTCTTGACGGAAGTCGTTTGCATAATGGCCGGTATGCCGCCTCTCTCGATATTTTATTCTTTTTATTATGATAAATTTTAATTACGTTCGTAAAATGTTTATTTTATTACTTACGGAGGTTTTACTGTATATAATACATCTATTCGACCTAAAATAGTATGAAATGTATTGTGTCCTCAGATCTATCACCTGTATTTTGTATATTCTACTTTATGCAGTGCATGCAGAATAATCTGGAACTTTGCCCTTGCATGACTGTATAATGTCTTGATTTGAGCTTAGCTTTAGGTAGTTGCGGGATCCGGACGATACTCAATTATTCTATGCAAGCAGCCCGAGTGCCCGGACCTGCTCTTATCTGTCACCTGCATATAATACATGTATTTATGTCTTTGATATTAACAGTTATACATTCTGCATTAAGAAAAGCAGTGGAATACTAGAGACCAAATGTTTGCATAGGAGAACTGGATATATTTACTGACGGTTCGGGTTATGACAATAGAATTGGTGCAACATATGTGGTTTACTTGTTTGGTACAGAAATAAACTATGGCAAAATTACACTTGAACGTTACAATTCGGTTTTCAAGCCGAATTGGCTGCTATAATGTTTGCTGTTAAATGGATTGATGAAACCCAGAGTTTAAAACAATATATTAATATACACTGCCCTCCAAAACTTAAGGAACAGCATATTTTTTGTGTCTAATTTGAGAATGAAGCAACACAGAAATAAGAAATTCACAAGACATGTTCACTAAACAGTTCTTTAATGAATCCTACATAGAATGTTTCTAAAGTCCAACACAAACATGAATTACAACAAAAATTTTTACTCTTGTCAGAAAATTCCAGTCTTGGAGAAATAGTATATCACAGGTTTTTGAGGAAACATGTGGTGTTAACATTACAAAAATGGATTATCATAACTAATGTGTTCACTTCTAGTTGCAATACATTTGCAGCAGCGACGTTCCATGCTGACAATTAAGTTGTCGGCCAGTGAAATGGGAAGCAACGACCAGATTCAGCTAAGGAGGACTTAAAGCAGCAACCTGTCTCGCAAGGTAGTCCCAAAGATGCTTTACCGGATTCAGGTCTGGGGACTGAGCTGTTCATTCCATCCGCTCTATACCGTGACCCTCAAGATATTCCTCAGCAACCCGAGCTGGGTGCGGTCGCTCATTATCGTCCATCAGAAGAAATCCAGGACCAATAGTAGCGGACATATTGATCAAGAATCTAGTCTCGATAGCTCAGACCGTGCAAAGTTCCCTCATGGAACACATGAAGTTCATTATGACCACCGAAAGAGATTCCAGCCCAAACCATTATTCTACCACCTCTGCAACTGTCTTTCCACAATGTGGGATTGATTTTATCTGGTATGTTCTTCTCTCCAGATTAGCTAACGGCTTAAATCACTCTCCAGTGTGAACCTGGACTCGTTCGTGAAGAGAACAAACGCCCATTGTTTCGTCCAGGAGACGAACATAATCTTGCCCAACATAAAACAACATAACCAGGCACCCTCGTGTCCTCGGGTCAAAGGGACACAAACAACTGGTCATCTTGCATGTAGACCTGTATTGTGCATGCGTCTGCGCATTGAAGTAGCTGAGATTCTTGTTCTTGTTGCCATTAAATTATCTGCCATGAGCTGAAGCATGGTAATGTTACTCCTCCTTCGTGCCGAAAGATTTAATAACGGCCTCCGATAGGTGTTGTAACTGCCTAGAACATATCTTCTAGATACAGAATTCTCGAATTCAAACTGATTCCATAGTCGGTGGATCACATTACCAGAGACATTGAGACGTCTAGCAGCATCAGCTAGTGACATCCCCATTTCCATCCATCCGATCTCCCGCCACCTAAAAGAATCGGGTAAAAGACTTCTCCTGGACATTGATAGACACTGCTGGATATTGTACACGAAACTGTAATAACAACTGAAGATCAACACTCGTGAACAAAAATTACAATTTTTGCTTTTTCCTTCACCTCCTATATAAGTATTCATTTCTATAAAATAAAAGTGGTAGTAACTGCTTTTGCATATATTTTCTTAAACTTAATTACTGTCATGTACGTGAACTGTGAATTAACGTTACTGACATGTTTGTAATGGGGAGCTTAAAATATGCTGTTCCTTAACTTTTGAGAGGCAGTGTATGTGCAGACTGATTATCTGGTTTGGAAGCCCTAGGAGATGCCGGTAGAGCTAATATTTTGATCTCAGATATAAAAAAAATCTCCTTGTAAATGTTGAGAAAACATATGAAATTAAAATGAATTGGGTGAAAGTCCATATTGATGTTACAGGCAATGAGAGGGCCGACATGCTGGTCAAAGAGGCTGCTATAGGTAATGCGGGGATGCGTTCGATATTCAGACATCAAAAGGAATTGTTATTGGTAAAATCAAATATTTATATTATGATTGCTGGAAGGAGAAATGAAATATTTTGGAAAAAAAGGGAAGATTATTTGTTGAACTTTGAAGTTTCTAAAAATATGATAATGATATGTGAATTTGATTTCAGTCAAATAATTATTGTACACGGGTTCTTCCCTGCGTAAGGGAAAAGATTTGATTTGCAAAATGATAGTCTTCATATACACGACATTTCGTCGAAGATTGTGTATTATTGAGACATGTTAGGAAAAAACATAGTTAACATAAAGGAATTCTTTTGCCACAGGCAAGAGATAAATGGCAATACATTTATACTGGGATTTTAGTTTTAATCTGTGTTGGCTGGACTGCCTTAACCATGAGGCCGCTTATTATCAGCTAGGAGTGTTGCAGAACTCTTGTATATTATATTAGTTCAAAATATTATGTTTCGCTGACGAGCGGAGTGGCATTTAGCAATAGAAGTCGGATTGATTCTATCTCTTCAGATTTTAAGATAAGATCTGATACTAAGATTTATACAAAATATCTTTCAAATGATGAAAGGGAGGGAAATAAAATGGATGAAATGCTAATACAAAAATGCCAATAAAAATTGAATACACTGAACAAAAATAATCCCCGGGATCCAATATACGAATACTCTAGCCCCGAGAGGGGGAAACTATGTATAATAGAGGAAAGGGGGAAATGCTACAAATATTTTTAAAATTTTCAAAACCTAGCGCGAAAGAACTAGAGGGGAAAATAAGCTAGGAAATAAGGCAGTGGTATTGCTGTAGAAGCGTTTACAAGAAAAAAAATTATCACTGACCTCATTCGCAGGGTATTATCAGTTGCTACAGTTATTCAGGGTGGATAAACTTGGTCTGGAAAACGTTGGCTAGCAAAATATGAACTTGGTGGAAAAAGTCTACTTTTACATAGTCATACTTTATTAGTTATGCAACTTAATACTATTAAAAGGTACGTTTGTTAAAAACGATGACGTTTTGAATGCTCTTTAAAATACATATTGATTTTTTTGGAAGTACGACCGAAAGTTAATAAGATCTGTGTCTTCAAATCTTTAAACAAAATTTACATCACATTGCAAATAATTATTTCCAATTACCTTCGCAAAATGTTGATTTTATTACTTACTGAGATTTTACTGCATATAATACATCTAGTTCATCTAAAGTAGTATAAAATGTACTGTGTCCTGGTGTATGCATCTGGTGTAATTGTATCTGGTGCGTTATTCCCGTTTGTTTTCAATGAAAATGAAAATGAAAGTAAAATAACATCTGACTTTTAAATAACTAAAATCTTGAAATCTTTGCAGCACCATACTGCAAAAAATATATGATTGAAATTTCTTGATGAGCCTTTTAAAATTGCTTCGAGGCCGCATGCGGCCGGCTAATGAAAGATCATTTACTTAAACATCAGATTTACACAAACTCAAAAAGAGTAATTTTTCCTTTATCTTTTTCAGGCATAATGCCGACATCTGAGGCGAATGCCAGGTGTATTCGTGACTTTGCTTCCCGTATGACAAGGAAAAAGGTTGTTGGCGCTGATGTGATGGCAACAAATCTGCATCGTTGCCTCAACACTGCTGACATCACTTTGCTTTCTATTGGACACATGATCGGTTCAGGAGTCTATGTCCTTTCAGCAACAGTTGCCAAGAACATGGCTGGGCCAGCCATTGTGGTGGCATTTCTGTTCAGTGGATTCGCTTCTTTCCTTGCAGCCCTTTGTTATGCAGAACTAGGCGTGAGGTACCCAAGGTCAGGATCCGCATACTCCTACACATACTTGGCTTTAGGAGAACTATGGGCCTTCTTAGTAGGCTGGAATGTAGCCTTAGAATATATTATAGGAGCTGCTGCCACTTCTAGAGCATGCAGCTCTTACATAGACTCCTTGACCGGTGGCGTCATTAAAAGAAACATAATGAACCTCATCGGACCAATACACGTACCATTCATATCCGAGCATTTGGATTTCCTCGCCTTTGGTATCCTCCTGATTTTCATAATTTGGCTCTCGTTCGGAGTCAGGATGACATCCCATTTGAATAACGTGTTTTCGGCTGTGAATATGACTGTTCTCGTAATTGTTATATGTGTAGGAGCATATTTCTCCAAGATGAAGAACTGGGTGAATCCAGATACAGGTGGCTTCATGCCATATGGATGGTCTGGTGTACTGGCTGCGTCTGCAACTTGTTTCTATGCGTACGTGGGTTTCGATTCCATTGCATCAGCTGGTGAAGAAGCTAAAGATCCACAGAAGTCCATCCCTAGAGCTACTATGATATCAATGAGCATTGCTACAGTAACGTACATTGGTGTCTCCTCTGTTCTTACGCTTATGGTCAACTACAAAGATATTGCAGATGATTCCGGATTACCAGAAGCATTGGCTTCACAGGGTGCCTACTGGGCGAAGATAGTAGTCATCGTGGGAGCTGTCAGCGGAATGGCCACTTCCATTATCGGAAGCCTTTTTGCCCTGACGCGAGTCATTTATGTCATGGCCGATGATGGTCTACTTTTTATGTTCTGCTCGAAGGTGAATAAAAGAACAAAGATTCCTTTAGGATCAATGTACATTTTCTCTTTTTTGTCGGCCATAATGGCATTAATACTTGACATAAATACGTTGGTAGAGCTAATGTCAATTGGCACTCTTGTTGCCTACTTAGTTGTTAGTGCCTCCGTTATTATTTTAAGGTATAGCCCCCATAGAACTAATGGTATAGGAAGCCAAGAGTTATCTCCCATTGGTGAAAATGGTACTAATAAAGCGCCCACAGATGATGCTACTGGCCAATTTCGGGCCAATTTTCAAGTTTTGCAAAAATGTATAAATCTTCGTCCGGGGAAATTGGTAACCCTTAGTGTTGCTTTACTAGTAATATTTACATTTCTGCTTTGTGGATTCGTAAAAGGATATTATTCAACCCTGAAAATAAAACACTGGTGGACAACGTTTATACTTGTCATTTTGCTTCTCGGAATTCTGGGGAGCTTCGTTCTTGTTTTGCTCCACCAACAAACAGCAATTTCTTTACAATACAAGGTAAGATAATATTTTTATAACATTCCTTCCTTCCTTATATAGCGTTCCTCATAAAAACTAAAAAGAAATAATGTAATGTGAGATCATTATTTATTTGCAGTAGACGCCTCTTAATGTGACCACGTTTAACAATGGCTGTTTTGATAACATTAACCGAATGATGACATTAGACAACAAGAAAAAAGTATACTTCAAAACATAAATGGAATTTAAGTAATTTAATATAAATGTACTAAAATATAAAAACTGCTTTACTTTTGCAGCATTTAATTAGGATAATAGCCATTAATAATGTATATTCTACAGTCGTTATGCAAAAGTTCTTTTATGAATTGTCTTTAATATTTCTGGATATTATTTGATTAATCTTGTACCTCTACTCTTAATACTACAGGGACAATTCTCATCTCAGCATTTAAAGGAAATTCCCTGATTTCATCATGTTCTATTTCAGAAAGTTTTCACACCTTGTGCTCGATTTATTTGAGAAAACAATTGTCAGATTTCTTTCATCAATGCTGAAACTTGAAATTTTTTATCAATATCCACGCAAAATTTAAATTCTTCATAATTAATATTAGTTTGAGACATTTCTTTTCAATTTCCTGTACTTCATCATGCACTAAAAGAATGGTATGATTAACATATTTCTTCATTTTCTTTTCTAACAAAGCTTCAATACATGGTCAGAAAATGCAGAGCGTCAAGAAGGTTAATTTCTTTGCTAATTCATTCATAATTTGCTAATCCAATTAAAATAAAGCTAACTAGAATAAAGCTAAATCAATTTAGTATTCAAAATAAAAATTATGGCAGATTATAAATGGGTTCTGAGTGCAACGATACCCAGCAAATGGCTCAGAATTCTTTTGAAGAAGTCTGCCTATGAGGGGATGGTTCACTGAGGCACTGGTCTTAAACTGACAACCCACATAACAATTTCATGCGGCCGGCAAATACATTTACTCGTAAATTCATTGACATCATTATGAAAAGAAGATTTTAAATGCTATCAAGATATGAAGAAAAGTTTAAGATATTATTGATTTGGAGTCTAATTTTATATTACTTTTCGTACCATTAAAAACAACCCAGAACATCTACAAAGAAGCTGATTAATTTACATTGCCATATAAATCGTATTCATATTCGATTAACTGTTTTTGTATTTGTCAAAACATAAATACCCCCCAGTTACAAAGTATTGCAGTTAGAATAATATCTTTTTTTGGGAGTGCATTTACATAAGGACAGTCTTGTTTTTCCGCAGTTATTAAATAAGTCTGAAAAAGAATCAGGTTGACCGATGAGCATCTACTGTTCGTGATGAAGATATTTTCTCGTATTTTTTATCTAAGTACTTTTATCTTTAGCCAAGCCGAAAAGCCACGAAACAGAGTTGAGTAAGAAATAAAGAAGTTGATAATATTTTACGTACAAACATACATATTTTTTCTGAATGTCTCAGAGAAAAATTTAATAAAGAAAAGAAAGAGAACATGTTGTTATTATTTATTCTCAAGCTACGTTCGATTTGGAACACTTTTATAATTTTAAAGTAATTTACTTAACGCATTAGAATTGTTTGAAATAAATAACAGTCTGAAAATTTAATATTTAGCTCTCAATATCTTTGAATGATAAAGTGTTGTAGAGTCATTAGGTTATTTTGAAGGAGACATGAGAAATGAACTATGCCCTCGCCAGGACTCGAACCAGAACTCTCGAACTCGCTACTGTTACACCACGAAGGCATGCAGAAAGGAGGGAAAAAATACCTTATAGTGTAGCTATGAGAAATTTCTTGAAGGCATCAACTTCAAAATTTAATTAGAAATTTTTGTTTTGTTTAAAAAAAACTTTTTTTCTGGTTGGAAGAGCGAAATTTAGCCAGTTACTTACTTTCAGATCATGCATTCGTCAAGAATGCAGTTTGAGTTTTACATCATACGAAGGCACGAACACGTCGCACCCTTGATAAGCTGCACTAACATTAAAAAATCAAAAAACACAAAAAAGTGATCACAAAAAGTGATGACTGAGATAAAAAGTAACAGATGCGAAATTTCGATGAGTTTCTAAGAAAACGTTGCTGATCAAAACTAAAATATGCAAAATATTAGCTACTCGATCAATGATTTAAACGTACATGGTTCAAAGCTAGGCTTTATTTTCTAGCACTGCTGTAGATAAAAAATTTCTGTTACAGTAGGTGCAGTTTGATATGATCATGTGTGTCAACAACTATTTTGATAACATTAAAAGCGAAAAAAAGGATACCTCAAAATCAGTTAATCAGAATTAAACTAGTTTAATATAAAAATATCAAGGAACATTTAAATAGATATTTTCATAGCATTTTAATTAGGAAAATGCAAACAATTGTTAATGAATCGTTCATAATATCTCTAATGTAATTCAAATATTAACTTTCCTGGAAATTATTTGACAAACGCGATGCCTCCGTCTTGCCAAACTGTAAGATAGTTCTTCTTCAGGTTCAGCCAAAAAGCCAAAAAGCCAATAGCCAAAAATACGGCTATTTGAAAGCAATGTGTTGGCATTGCGTCAAATAGAATACTTAGTATCTATACGCTCCAAGTTATTGTCATTCAGTAAAGAGTAAGGTGTTTAACTTTCAAATTTAATCTTTCTCTTACTAATCAAGTGATTGAAGTGAAGTTAATCAAGTGATTGAAAAGCAATCAATGCATTCTTAAAAATATTTGTCCTGCTTTTTAATCTGATTTACATAAAAATTCATTTAAAAATTAAAAATTTATTTTAAATAAAAATCTAATTTAAAATTAATTTTAAATAAAAATTTATTTAAATCATGAGATGTCCAATTAGAAATATTAAATATTTTTATGAAATGACTGTAGCTGAACTCATTAAAATCATAATGCTTTTTTCTTTTTTATGATAATTCTTTTAAGTGGTTGTCCGTGCGAGCAGCTATTTTTCAAAGAAATAATATAACGAGTATATAATAATAATAATAAAAAAAGACGGGAAGCCCTAATACTCTATCGGAAATTTTAACGATATTCTATTTTCAAACATTTTTTAAACTCTTCAATTTTATGCGGCATAAGTGCGAATAAAGCGATCTCTAGTAATAAAGTTAAAAAGACAACAAATGTGTTTACAAGAATGGTTCTATTAAAATGAGTTATTTTCTCAGCAACTGAGGACTAAAGTGCATTTTTGAAAGAGGAAATTATGAGGAATACTGAAGAGGATTTTTTGTTCCCACTTTAAATAAAAAATTCTACTTATTTGGAATAATAACCATTTGCTAATATATATTTCACTTCAGGTTCCTTTGGTGCCTCTGGTACCTGCTCTGAGTGTTGTGGTGAATGCTGTTTTGATAGTGAACTTGAATTCAGCGACATGGCTTCGATTAATCGTTTGGGTAATAATCGGTAAGACGTCTTTAAAATATTTTCTAAAGTTTTTAATGCTTTAAGCAAAATTAGGTAGTTACATATTATCCCGTCAAGCGTGAAAATTGGCTACCATCGAAGCGTGAAGGTTGGTGAAAATCTCGCCAAAGTTGCGCCAATCGTTCATGTGAAATTATAAAGGAACTGGTTCCTCTTTATTTAATAAACAAGCGCTATTCGGCCCGGTTCGTTTCTCTGCTTCGTAAAAAAGCTTTCATCGATTTCTGCTATTTTGTTAGGCTCTCGGTTTTACCAGAAACTTTGTTTAAAATGCTGTAAGTACAAACTTCCCGCAGGTAATGACTGTTTTGTTAGCTATATGTAGCTCAGTATGTCATGTACATTATAACACTCTTTTTTATGATAGAATCCTATAACTTTGTGAAATAGTCA
This sequence comes from Stegodyphus mimosarum, assembly GCA_000611955.2. Lineage (NCBI taxonomy): Eukaryota > Metazoa > Arthropoda > Arachnida > Araneae > Eresidae > Stegodyphus > Stegodyphus mimosarum. The sequence continues at coordinate 105,229 of KK119359.1, read as the reverse complement.
TTTGCTTGCTGATCTCTAGAATACAGATTTCAAATTTTCATCATTTCTTTCAAATGCGAGAAAAAATACAGCAGTAACAGTTAATTTGCATCCTCATCATGAAAATCAAAACATGGCTTTTCAGTTATTGATCGGTGTTATATCAAACGAAACCGGGAATGTTATAAGAGTGTTACGACTTCACGTTGGCGCCAAATCATGCTATTTGGTGGCAGATCCACGGTCGACGGGACAATAAGTAAATACTAAGAACTATTTTTAAGCTTGTTATACATTTCGTATGTCCGCATTTTCTCCATGTTTTTCTTTCGGAACTGCAACTTAAGCTGACTTTAAAAGAGGAATAAGCCCTCAAATAATAGAATATAAGCCCTAAAAATATATACCTAGTTATATTTAGGCTATTTTATCATGAGCTTTTTTGAAGGGTCATGTCCTTTGCTAACTGCCCTGCCAATTCTATTAGCACAACAGAAAGGGAATCCTAAAAGCGGAAATCACGTAAGAATATAATTTAAGTTACTTCAGTTTAGTTTCAAAGAGAAAAATTTTGGCAAGTACATATTCATGTAACAAACAAAGCTTTAATTTGCAATGACCTATTACGTAAGGGACACCGTGACAGGGATAAAGATTTATAAAACATTTTAAGATAAAGCAATCATCAGAACTCACAATTTGAACGATAAATTAGGAATGTTGTGTCACATCAAATGGCAACGTCTCGGACAAATACTAACCAAGCCGAGTGGAAGATAAATGCGTCATATCTTTTCAATCGCAACACTTTCCAGGCCACTTGGATGCAATGTTGCTAGATCATGTGATTTTTCGAAAATTTACTACTTTTGATAAATTTATGTTACTGAAATTTATAACTATGCGATTTTGCGAATGTTTTGCTACTCCATCATTCACTTGCGCTCCTTTTCGCGCCCTAAAATATTGTCAATATATCGTGTAACATATGTATATGTTAACATGATATAGCTATAGAAATTAATTTATAATAATATTAATTTATTTAGACTGGTAATCTTGTGATTTGCAGCTGGCAGTTTTGTGATCATAGTCCACGAGAATGGCAACTGGTAGTCTTATTATTATAACCCATGAGCGCACGTGCACTCAGTTTTGAATACCAGTCAATGGTGTTTTCCCATGTTTAATTGTCTGCTTAGCTGAATATTTTGGTAAATTCAAAGTTGAAATCAGATTACAGCTGATGTGTTAATTTAAATATAAAGTAACCTGAAAAAATTCATCAACACTTTCGAAATACTTTGCTTAAAATACTTCGAAATACTTTGCTAGCCATGTTTCAGAAATGGTTACAGAAAATTAAAAGAAAAAAGAAAAAATATATTACAAGCTATGTAAACGTGAATTTAGGGCATGTAAAACAACCAGTTTTAAATGACAATGTTTGCAATCGAAAAGTGGTAAAGCAATGGATATGACACATTAACTGAAAAATAATATTTCGCTAAAAATCTAAATTCTAATTAAACAGTTGGAACAAATAGAATAATCTTAAATCTTCTTACCTTGTCTCCTCCTTCGCACATAGATGTTGACGCTGGGAAGGTTGTTTCCTTAAATCAGCTATTAAAATTCACACACATCATTTATTAATCATTTTAACACGCATTCAGACTCACTACAGGAGAGACTTAACGTAAACTACATAGTAATAAATCAAAAAAGAAGTTAGAGTCACCAAAATTTCTGGGCATGCGCAGATGCCTCAAGTTTAAATTGGAAGCACTCCAGTCTATACTGTGGGGGTTGTAACATAATAAGTAATCGAAAAAATGACTAGAAATTTAAACAATGGAAAATTAGCAATATTTGGATTTTCATCAAAACTAATATGCGTATAAAGCGACCAAAAATCAAATTACAGTTCGTAACTTTGTAAGGTTTTAGTTAAACTAACCAAGTTTTATTTTAATTTAAATCTGTCTATCTCCTCTCTGCTTCAACTTCCCGTCAGAAGAAGCGCGCGGTTTCAGCTTATGCTCATTTTGAAGTACAGCGAAGTACTATTTAAGCCAGAGGTAGAAACCTCTTAGCGTGAGAGAGCTTAGTCTCAGATCACGGCTACTCTGCTCAACGTTCGTCTGACCAGCTAGCAGTTTAAATTTATAAGCCATAGTGCTTACTACGTGATTGCATTGTAAAACAATTTGAAGTGCGCTAGTATTAGTATATCTTGCTACGCACCCTTTCAGGTAGAGGCCAACTTCCGCGAATTGCTCTGCGAAGTAAAGTTTGATTTAATTTCTATTTTAGGTTTAGCATTTAAATTTATTTGATTGTTAAGTTCGACCCAAGTGCGGTCTTTTACTTTCTGTATCCCTCCCGAGTTGGGAAGTGTGTAATTAATAGTGATTTAATAAAAGAGGATTTCAAATCCCTTCACGTGCAGTTATTATCCAGCACAGCAGTTACATCAGAACAAAGCTTACGTTTCATCAGCTCACTGTTCCAGTTCAGGACCTGAGAAGAAATACCCTGGTAAATATTTCACAATGTTCTCCAAGAACACACACAGAATACTCAGTCCTGATAACTTAAAGCACACAGAAACTAATTTGGGATAACGTCAGCGATCACGTGAGCTCGCTTACCTATGACAGTAGAGAAAAATCGCGTGGTCTCTGATCTCGTATGCTAATTTTTCTCAAAGTCCATAGAAGAGTTCTACAGTTGTTCTGTAGAGTTTCACTCTTCCAAGTTTTCGATTCTGCTATTGCTACTTCAGTTCAAAAATTTCTCGCAACTCTGCTTAGATGGCAAATGATATAATAGCATAAGGTAGCGTAACGTATCATTCACTTTAGATGAGAACATTCTGCTCCTGAACTATTCAAAATAAACTTATGTAAACTGTATTAAAACAAATTTTTACTGCTAGTATCCATCCTTATAAATACCCTAGCAAACATCCTTTTAAGCATTTTAATTGTTTTATTAATCTTTTTTTTAGGTATGTCCATCTACTTCTTTTATGGAATACGCCACAGCAAACTCGATGCTACAGCCAAGCCTGCATCATCATCACCAGCAACATGAAGATCTCTGAAATGCAAATTCTTTTCTCATCAAAGCAAGATCCGTCAATAGAGAAAACCAAGAGTCGAGCTGCATCTTCATTGTCTTAAGAATCTTTTGCTGCTCATCAATGTTTCATTGATATCATTATTCGTCAGTTGTAGGAAACAGAGAAGCATGAATGATATTTTTATACTTCAAAACTGATGATAAACCATGTTTTTGCGTGCATCGAAAAAATGTGCAGATATAGAGACAGGAGAGAATGGAGATGATGGAACCGGTGTGGAAAATTTGAAAAAGGCGCTGAAACTGTTTTCACGCTACCCGACGTCCTTCAGGGTGGAAGAAGAACGTGATTTAAAGGCACAAATGTGCCAGTAACATTTAGTTTCGCGTTGAAAGCAACCCATGTTAAAACTATCTATACGTGCATATGAAGGTCTTAATCTTGGCAACAACCAACTTGCACAAAGGTGCCGGAACACGTTTTCAAGTTGATCATCGCTCGACAAGACACAAGGGTGTTCTGGCAAAGGTGCCAGAATCCTTAGTTATAAGCTTTTTACTAAATGCATTAGATGGCGCTGTGCTCGCTTACCATTTAGAACAAAGGAAAACCTTTAAAGTAGAATTTCAGTACGCTCTGTATCAGTTTTTCGGGAATATTTCGAAAAAACTACATCCTCGAAGTCTCTTCACTCTGCGTAAAGCCTGGGCAATGCAGGGTATATCAGCTAGTAGACTATTTTTATTGCAGTTTCCAGGAAGATATTTAATTCAGGCATTAAAACACATACTGCCAGTTTTCTTTGTGAATGACATAGTGAAATAATAAGAGATTTGTTATACTGTATTTTTGTTTTAATCTATATAAATAAAGAAGAATTTCTGTGTTTTTGTCTTTAATACAAACATACAGTTTTATTCCGATCTTGATGAAAACTTGGCACACTTAGCCTTTGAAACAAGAGAAAGATCACTTTCTATACAGAATTTCTCAAAAAAAACCTCTCTTTATATACAAGTAATTTATGCTAATTAAACGAATTTTTAATTAAGTACTCAGTGATTTAAAAGCTTTATGTTGCTTCCCTTCAAAGCAAAAGATGTGTAAAGGCGTATGTTTGAATTTAATTGGAAAACGCTAAAAGAACTGTATTGCCACTTAGAAAAATACCGTATGTTTATTTGTCTCTCCAATTTAATGAACGAACTTAAGAATTTAACAGAAATGTGTTTCCTACTACCGAAATTAAACATTTTTAAGTTTGCTATCACTACTCAAAGCTTAAGATATTTTATTTTTAAACTAAGCGACTTAATAAACGCAGATTCATTTCAGTTATTATTAAATTCTAGCTAGAATCATGAAATCACACTAACTGGATTCATTAAAATCATATATACAGGGTATTTCAGAGATCATGGGACAAACTTAGAGGGATGGTGGAGCGTACTAAAGCATGCATTTTCTGTATTGGAATGTAGGGTCTAAAGTGACGGGTTAAGGCATGAACGCAAAAAAAAACATACGAGAGGAAAATGTGTTTAGGTACAAAATCAACGCAAAGTGCTTCTTTGCAGCAATACAGTATTCACAACAAATGTTCAAAAAAGGGAGCACTAACAGTAATAGGAACTACAGCTGTGATTGGCTGGCAGTGCAGCGGTAGAGGGCGGTAGTGAGCTGGACAAACCACGACCCGATGCATCAGAGGATCATTCGTAACTCGTATGTCGAGCGTAATGTCGAGCGACGCACACACAGAAAAACGCACAAGGAAAAAGATGACATGCATCTCATGTATGATGCTGCTAATGGGAACGGCAGAGCAGCACTAAGGTTGTACCAGGAACGGTTTCCGAACAGACATATGCCGAAGCACACAATGTTTGAGAGATTACATCGTATGAAAACGGGTCCTTTGAAGCCACCTCTGACACTAGGAGTGGAAGAAGAACTGCGCGACAACCTAGTATTGAAAAATCCATCTTGAACATTGTGCATGAATTACTTCAGACAAGTATAAGAGCTATTTCACGTCGTCTGCAGCTGAGTCATCCCACTGTTTGGAGAGTATTGAATGAAACTGGTTTGCACCCATACCATTTGCAGAGAGTCCAAGCCTTGCCCAAGAGGCAGATTACCCTCTTTGAGTTCATTTCTGTCATTGGTTCTTGCAGCAGTGTGAGGCGCAGGCGGATTTCCCATCAGATGTGCTATTCACGGACGAGGCAACTTTCTCACAGGACGGCATCTTCAGTAGCCACAACATGCACGTGTGGGCAACTCATAATCCACACGGCACACGTCCACGTGCATTCCAAACCCACTTCTATGTGAATGTGTGGGCGGATATTGTTAACGACTCCCTCATAGGCCCATACCTCATAGGCCCTCATAAGCCGACTACCTCATAGGCCCATACCTGCACGTACAAATGGCTTATATTATCATATTTTTCTGCAAGAGGTGCTACCGAGAATTGCTGCAAAATGTTCCGGCTGTCGTTCGTGATCGCATGTGGTTCCAACATGATGGCGCACCAGTCCATAACCACGTGCGGGTCCGCAATTATTTGGATGGGACATTTACGGGCCGATGGATTGGCCGTGGTGGACCCGTTTGATGGCCACCCCGTTCGCCAGATTTATCCAGCTTGGATTTTTTTATAGGGCCATCTGAAGAGCATCGTTTACGAGATTCTCGTTGACTCACTGGAGGATCTCGTTGCACGACTATCCATTGCGGCTGCAAGCGTGCGCGAAATACTTGTTGTTTTTTTAATGTACATCAATCCCTTCTGCGACGTTACCAAGCATGTATTACTGCTGGTGGTCGCAATTTTGAACATTTATTGTGAATACTGTATTGCTGCAAAGAAGCCCTTTGCGTTGATTTTGCACATAAACACATTTTCCTCTCGTGTCTTTTTTTTTTCCTCGTTCCTGCCTTACCCCTACATTCCTATTAAAGGGAGCACTAACAGTAATAGGAACTACAGCTGTGATTGGCTGGCAGTGCAGCGGTAGAGGGCGGTAGTGAGCTGGACAAACCACGACCCGATGCATCAGAGGATCATTCGTAACTCGTATGTCGAGCGTAATGTCGAGCGACGCACACACAGAAAAACGCACAAGGAAAAAGATGACATGCATCTCATGTATGATGCTGCTAATGGGAACGGCAGAGCAGCACTAAGGTTGTACCAGGAACGGTTTCCGAACAGACATATGCCGAAGCACACAATGTTTGAGAGATTACATCGTATGAAAACGGGTCCTTTGAAGCCACCTCTGACACTAGGAGTGGAAGAAGAACTGCGCGACAACCTAGTATTGAAAAATCCATCTTGAACATTGTGCATGAATTACTTCAGACAAGTATAAGAGCTATTTCACGTCGTCTGCAGCTGAGTCATCCCACTGTTTGGAGAGTATTGAATGAAACTGGTTTGCACCCATACCATTTGCAGAGAGTCCAAGCCTTGCCCAAGAGGCAGATTACCCTCTTTGAGTTCATTTCTGTCATTGGTTCTTGCAGCAGTGTGAGGCGCAGGCGGATTTCCCATCAGATGTGCTATTCACGGACGAGGCAACTTTCTCACAGGACGGCATCTTCAGTAGCCACAACATGCACGTGTGGGCAACTCATAATCCACACGGCACACGTCCACGTGCATTCCAAACCCACTTCTATGTGAATGTGTGGGCGGATATTGTTAACGACTCCCTCATAGGCCCATACCTCATAGGCCCTCATAAGCCGACTACCTCATAGGCCCATACCTGCACGTACAAATGGCTTATATTATCATATTTTTCTGCAAGAGGTGCTACCGAGAATTGCTGCAAAATGTTCCGGCTGTCGTTCGTGATCGCATGTGGTTCCAACATGATGGCGCACCAGTCCATAACCACGTGCGGGTCCGCAATTATTTGGATGGGACATTTACGGGCCGATGGATTGGCCGTGGTGGACCCGTTTGATGGCCACCCCGTTCGCCAGATTTATCCAGCTTGGATTTTTTTATAGGGCCATCTGAAGAGCATCGTTTACGAGATTCTCGTTGACTCACTGGAGGATCTCGTTGCACGACTATCCATTGCGGCTGCAAGCGTGCGCGAAATACTTGTTGTTTTTTTAATGTACATCAATCCCTTCTGCGACGTTACCAAGCATGTATTACTGCTGGTGGTCGCAATTTTGAACATTTATTGTGAATACTGTATTGCTGCAAAGAAGCCCTTTGCGTTGATTTTGCACATAAACACATTTTCCTCTCGTGTCTTTTTTTTTTCCTCGTTCCTGCCTTACCCCTACATTCCTATAAAAAATGCATGTTTTAGTACGCTCCACCACCCCTCCAAGTTTGTCCTATGATCTCTGAAACACCCTGTATATACGCATAAGTCATAATTTTTGATAATGACAACATGTCATGGCCAAAATGTTCTAGGGAGATCTTGTTAGCTAAAAATTAGTATGGTTAATACATGGATAGAATATCAAAAACCAAAAGTAGTTAAGATCCACTCTGATGAAAAAGAATAGTTGCAATTTTCCTAAATAATTTCTTAGAACACATGTTCTCCATTTCACATTATTATGGATGTAACAAGCACCCCAAAAATTAGCATACACTTATTACATTTCTAGACAGTAGACGATACAGCAAAGAAATGACTTGATCTAGCAGGGTAAGAAGTATTAGGAAAGTGAGTGCGCAATTCAGTAAAGGCCTATATATATTAGTCGAATTCCTTGTTTTAAATCCTGAACGGCCATTTGACAAGATTTTACAGCTAATTACATAATGCGGTTAGTTTTTCAGTGACACAGTTTAGAAAAAGTTATTATGTTTTTAGAACAGAGAGGGAAGTACCCAAATTAAAATGGAAAATTAAGGAGCTATTGATACTTTAAATTAGAATTTATATTTGCATATTTTTTATCTTATATATATGTATATATACTGCGAATAGTTGCAATAGACTGGCCACGTTTTTTTGCGTTGCAATAACTAGGACAAGCTTTATTGCGTAGTTACCTAAGGTGTATAACCAAGTTGGAGAAGCTTTACTGCGTAGTTACCAAAGACGTATAACCAACTTCAAGGAGCCAACGTGTAACCAACTATCTTGCATAACCAAGAAAAACTAGGAGTCGTGGCTGAAGATAACAAGAATTTTTTTTTCTTGATAACTACTTTTTAGGACACATATCCTAATTCGCATATCTAAATTACTCCCGCCATTCTGGACAGCTAACATTTTCAGAACAATGGACAACAGCTAGCAGAGGCTAAGCGATGCATTTAAACAGCAGCTAGCGGAGTAGAGAAAGGGGCATCAGCAAAGCGCTAGATATATAATAAAATATTTCTGTAATCTGACTGACTGAAAGCTTACCGTATTGCAGCAGGATTACATACACTAGCATGAAACGGATTAATTTCGAAAGACGCAGTTCAGTAAAATTATTATAAACAATTTCTGCTTTTAGAACAGAAAGGAGAGATAGCCAAAGTAAAATGAAGAATAAAAAAGAGTATTACCAAATTAAATTTAATAGTTTTCTTTTATATTCTATATTTTACCTATTTTTATACAAAAAAAGATAGTCCACTTATTTGTATATGCCATTCACACAAATCTACATTTTGATTCCTATCTTGATGAAATTTTTCACAGTTGATCTTTAAAAACAGAGGAAGGTCTAATAAGGTCTAAATAAGCTTTTGAAAAATTTTTAGTATCAACACTCAGGGTAGGCATTTATAGTACAATATTGTTCTTATCTAAGGTTCACGTTGACTTCAACCTCATCTTATATTCATGTCGCTGTTGTTGCGTTTCCGCTATCAGTGGAAGTAGCAAATGTTAATCAAGAAATTTATAATTGTTATTTTACAAAAAGAGATATTAATACTGCTGAAGAATTTCAATTTTTGAAGTCACATCACCCATTTTAGGCTCACTTTCCTGCTTATTTGATGCTAAAATTGCTAGCGCAGTGCTCGTTTGCTTTTTAGAACAGTGTAGAACCAAAGAAATGTATTTTAAGAACAAAAGCTTCGCCAATGCAGGAGTGGCTCCGTCAACTCGCAAACGGAAAAAGTTTAGTTACTCCAAGTTTACTTTACAGGTGCTATCCATACAACATTAATATGTTTTGCGCATGCGAGAAATAGCTGTCGAACCGGTGTCGAAGCAAATCCAGCCTTAATACCTTTTTAGACATGAAGGAAATAGTTGTGGAGTCCGGGTTAAAGGTCAAAGGTGACGTTTTCAAGTGTTCATATCTATGTAATACTATTTTTTCACTCGCCGTATAGGCGTAAACCAAATCAGTGATCTGCGCAAAGAGATTAATTAATGGATTATTTATTTTAAGCAACAAAATCTACGAAAATCTGAGTTTAAGTTATCACTTAAAGTTTCATCATAGAACGAATTCTGTGAGTTCTTTGGTTTTGTAGCGTATTCCTGAATTTTCCGTACACCTGGCGATTTGACGACGAGAATTTGTCCCTCCTGCGTGCAGTAGCCAAACTGGTTTACATTACGTGTATGCAAGCTTTCAATCTTTACACACACCTTCTTTAATAAAACTTTCCATCACGATCTTGAAACATTAAAGCACAACTGAAGTGAGCACTCTGTTATTTTATCTCGCATATTTCGAAAACGGTGAAGAAATCGTCCAAACTGTGTAGTGGTTTCCCGAAGAAAGAACTATAGCAAAGCAGGTAACAAAGCAAACAAATATAAACGTTAATAGAGCAAGTTATTAGTTTCTACTAAAATCATTCTATGGTGCCATGTTAGTACTATACTCTGCAATATTTTTATTCGAGCTTGGTAAAAGTTTGGGCAATTCACCTTAAACTAAAATAAGAGGAAAATTACTGCGTGCCTGAGATTTTGAAAAAAACTACCCCTTTCTCTCTAAATAAAGCCTCTTCTCTCAGCGTAAAGCATGGGCAACAGCGGGTACTTCAACAAGTAAGGACATAAATGTGGGTTCAAATCTCATTCTTGACACACATCTGTTTTTTAGTACACAAACTAATTTCGTAATATTAATAAAAATTTTTCTAAAGCTGTAGGTAAGCTAAGGGATAGTAGGAAAATTGGTTTTTAGTCCAAAGGGATTTAGTCCCGAAGGACTATTACTTTCGTTTTGCGATTTTGCGTTGATTCACTCTGAATGCCCGATTCACTTTTCAAATTGTTGCCACTAAATGTTATCGCTCTGCATTAAAGTTTAAAAAATGAAAAATCTGCATAAATGTATGCATGTTATTATTATTATTTTTTTTTAATTTTTATCCGAATTTTCACTAGTCACGACTTTTATGACGGGCTCAATTACGTAAGCACTATCAATGCTCTGCCAAAACAGTTAGTGAGAGGCTACGTGCATCTGCTATCAAATTTTGAATAATATACGTTTCCACCCGAATATGGGCATCTGGAAGTCCGAATTTATAATTTATTTTATTATCTATTTCATATTTTGTAAAACTTTAACGAATTTTTGATTAACAAACTCAACGATTTCAAACCGAGCAATGGCAACACTGTACGAAAAAAAAATTTATATTCAGCAGGCGAGACTGTGTTTCGAAGATAAAACTGCATATTACGGGCCAGTTTGGCGCATTTTCGAAAAGTCGCCAAATCGGTTATTTTCACGTGTTTTAGAAAATCACTAATTCATCATATCGCCATATTAGATGGTTGCGAATTTGAATGAATGCATGCCAAAAAATAATAAATAAACATGCCAAAAATTGATCATGTAAACATGCAAAAATATCTAAAACAGAAATGCAAGCAAAACAACGATAAAGTATTTGAAAGTTTATGTATTTTATTGCATCAACAATATTAAACTTTTCATAATATATACATACCATTTTTAAGACAGTAGCAAAATGGAGTAAAACCTTTTAGCACGAAATTTAAGAAATTGTAATGAGCAATAAATGATCGGAAAGCATTGATTCATATTTAATCTAAAACTTTAATATTTATCTATCTATATTATTTTAATATTTAATAATATTTAATCTAAAAAAGAAAAATGCAGAAGAAAAAAATGATAAAATTCAAAATTTCGATCTACTGAAACATAAGCAATAGTATGGTAAAAACAAAAAATGGTTAAACAATTTTAACTACGTAATTTATATTTTTACAATAAATTTTTATTTATAATAAATAATGAAAACTCGCATTTGTTTATATCTACACTAAAATGTAACAATACAATGGAGATGAAATTCAAAATGGCGCGCTCATTCAACATCGACTCTACGGCTCATTTCAACCATGTGCTTAACCACATATAGCGGACACACACCTCCATTCACGCAAATCTGTCGTATCTTTCATTTCAAGTAATTTCATACTATTTTTACACTTAGGACATTCGTACATATTCACAATGAAACCATAATTCATGCACCATTCTATCGCACATCTTTCGCCCTTATCTTTCAGCCAAATCAAATAAGTAAAATCCACACGTTCCACTCTTTCGACGTCAGCCATTTTGCTCACACAATTTACTAGAAGCACAGTGAAATGACGGAAATCCAAAAAGCCCGCTTAAATACTATAAACTGTAACCTTAAATCCTAACGATTTTCATAATGCCAAGAGGTTACCAGATTTGGTGCGATTTCGCTTCATTTGGCGACTGGCCCGTAATCTGCAGGCTAGCGTTTCGAAATTCTACAGATATTCTCATTTTAAAATTATTTTGCGAGATTGCTGTTGGATTGAATTTTAAGATTTAAGGGCGAAGAACATAATATTTAATAAATAAAAGTGACCCACAAAACGTTAAAAAGCGCCCCTTTGAGCGTAATAAAAAATTTAAAACTTTCAGATTTTTTTTTTTAATATAAATTAACAAAATGTTAGTTAATGATATTTTCTTCAATACCTTTAAGCAAATTTCTGTCAGAGTGGTTAGGTACACAACTAAGAAACATTTTTTTCATTTCAAAATACTGCCGTACATTCACAGGCCCGGAAGGATACGATTAACGATGTTTTTTCAATGCGTAAAGACTTCCGTCAACTTCGACGGCATTACCACTATCGCCCATTTTTAACTGACGGTCTGGACATTTGTGGATGGCCACAGACTTCCCTAGTATAACTATTCTAATCATAAACCGTTTAGAAAGTCTTCCACGAAGCCATCCCTCCCCTTGGGCAGATAGCCATTGCGTGATTTGACATAATTAAATAATCATTAGTTAAGTCGAAAATCTTCATAACCATGATAAATACAAAAATAAAAACACAAGTGACCGTTACATCTTTAGAACTTGCGTTCTCGTTATCAATTTTGAAAGACATTCTTTTGCTTTTTAAAAAAGTAGACATTGCAACGACTTAGAAAGCAAACATTAGCAACTTCATATTAATCAATCTCTTTGGGAGTTAAATAACGCATTCGGCGACGACTCTTGTTCCATACCAGAAATACTCAGCACAGAATTCATATAAGTAAAGTTATTTGTACTTAACAACAAATTTATGCTTGATAGCATCGCTAAAGCGTTAAACAAAGTTGTTCTTTGTAATAAGGAAATCAACATCCTAAACCACAGCAGTTGCCAAATACCATTTTGTACTCTCTGAAATAAAATTAATATGGAGTCTGCTTTTTTAATATTCTTCATGATAATACACTCTAGAGAACTACTATCACTGATTATATATAAGTTTTCAAAGTTTAAATTTTCAACTTCGGAGAAGCAATAAGAAATATTTAGAGCGATTTTGTTTAATAAATTAGAAATCGTAAGTTTAATGGTCAGAGGATATGATATGAGAAATTTAAGATACGACGTAACTGTATCTGCACAGAATATTACTTGAGATTTCAATTATGCTTAGACATCTTCAGTATATCTAGCTCTCTCAAGTATGTATTGGACTATGCAAAAAAAAATTATAACTGCTTCCTTAGTATTCTCGATTATTCCCAGGCAGTGACTTGGCGCAATTTGCCCAGCAGGACTATTAATTTCGTTTTGGCATTTTTAGTTGATTCACCAGAAGCGTTGTTTCACTTTCCAAATTATTGCCACCAAATATTATCGTTCTGTATTATATTTGAAGAAATTAAATAATGAAGAATCTGCCTAAATGTATATGTGTTTCTCGGATTGTAATAAAACAACGGTACCTAGAGTCATCAAATTTTGAAATATTGAACGTTTCCACCCGAATACGGGCATTTGGAAGCCCAAATTTGGAATTTTTTGTATTATCGATTTCATATTTTGTAAAACGTTAACAAATTTTTGAATTACAAACTCAAGGATTTCAAAGCGAGCAATGGCGACATTGTACAGAAAGAACATTTTTATATTCAGCGCGTGAGACTGTGTATCGGAAATTCTAAAGATACGCTCATTTTAAAATTATTTTGCGATATTGCTATTTGAGCTGAATTTTATGGTTTAAGTGCGAAAAATCTGATATTTAATAAATAAAGGTAGCACACAAAATGCTAAAAAAAAGTCCGTTTGGACGTAATTTCAAATCTGAAACCATTCAGATTTTTCCTTTTTGCCTTCCTCCCTCCCTCCAAATTCGAAATAATTATTTTTGTTTATTTACTGCTGCCAAATGAAAATCCGAAATTTCAAGATGAGAGAATACGATACCTAACTCCCATGTTATTATTACATATATTTTTGCAGTGAAATGTTATGTATATGAGCCAATTTCCTTCAAAGAACGTATACTCCACGAAGACATCCTTTCTCTCAGGAAGATAACCTTAGCAGCTTTGTTCAAATGGAATAACCTAGCCTTAGGAATATTCTTATTTTTAAATTTTTCATCTGATCGATTTAAATAAAAATGTCTTTAATTCATGGTATATCTAATTAAAAGCATTAAATACTTTAATGCGATTACATTACCTACTGTTTCACTTTTGAAATATAAAGAAGGTATATGACATTTGCATGTAAGTCTAAATGTATATTCATCTAATATCTTACAAAATGTTTCGCTGTTCCACCTGGACCATTCTATCGATTATCTCTACTGATAAACCATATTAAATTTTGAAAGAACCTTTTTGGGTTTAAAAAAACCAACCTTTCAGAATTCGATTTTCTCCCCCCCCCCCCCCCACTTTTGCTCTATTTTTGCGTGAAATCAAACCTACATATATAAGACATATTTAGAATGCCTTTACTTCTAAATACTTCTGAAAAACGTTTGAAGAAACGAGTATTAAAAAGCGTATTTTTATATCGATAACTGTAGTTTATTGTGTCCGTAATTAATAAAGAATATGACTCTGAAGGAACACATGTTATTTTGAAGGATTAAGAAAAGAAAATATTTTCCTACTGAAAGCATGATTCCGAGATGTACTTCTTCCTGTGTCTGAATAGATTGTCTGGAGTACAGCGATTTTCTATCTTATTTTATCTACAAATTTTGACAAAAAGTACATTATATCCGTCGAGCCAGCGACCTATGGATGTCTGCTTCACCAACTACAGTCCACCGCTCTGCCAACTGAGCTATCGACGGAACAATTTTGTCTCTCTTTTAATCGAACTTCACACTGCTTTTTAGTAATTGGAGCACATAAAAATGACTCGCTTTCATGTTCTAAATAGGTAACAAGAAAGGTTGTCTTGATTTGGGTGATTCTATATTTTTTACAATTCGAACGCGAAATGAGCGAAAGTTTCGCTTTTACCAGTGGCAACAGAGAGTCGAAAAACCTCGAAACGAGTGGTCAGTTACTCGGTTTCTCTTAATAGAATTTGATTCGAATAGGGAATTATCTTTTGATTTAAAATTAATTAATCTTAAATTAAGTAAATACTGCAATATAACAGATGTGCGTAAAAAAAAAATCATTTTAGTGGTGCTTGAACAGCGGGACCTTTGGATTAGAATCTGGAAGATTTAGATGGGTTACCTGTGAACAGGTAAGCCGAAAAAACTGAGTTTCAACATTATGATTTCTCAATTTTAAACGTGGAACCTATAAAAAATTTCAAACAGAAACGTACCAATGAAAGCAGTAGCATTACGAAATTAATTACAAAAATAGAAACTCAGTATTATTAGAAAATATTGAAAACGCAAACATTGAGGAATTGCAGTAAATGGATGAAATAATTTGTGCAAGAGAAAACACGTTGACAATGTTAAATTCACAAATCGTAATGCTACTGTTCCGAAATTTTCAGGAATTGCAGGAAAAAGGTTAGAATATTTAACAGTTTTCAAACTGCGATTGATCAAAATAAAGCGTTAAGGAAGATTGAAAAATTCGTATACTTG
Source organism: Stegodyphus mimosarum (assembly GCA_000611955.2). Taxonomy (NCBI): domain Eukaryota; kingdom Metazoa; phylum Arthropoda; class Arachnida; order Araneae; family Eresidae; genus Stegodyphus; species Stegodyphus mimosarum. Next base: position 89,818 of record KK119359.1, on the reverse strand, counting down.
AAATCTTTATTGATAGGGCAAGCATATAATGTCGCTGAAGGATTTCAGTTGACCGAACAAAATTACGATTCTTGCTTAGAAATTTTAAAAGAATGCTTTGGTAAACCAGAGAAAAATTATAAAATCACATACGAATAATCTTTTGGATATAGAACCTCTTAAAAATTCTTCTAACTTAAATACACTAAGCAGATTACACGACTCTTGTGAAATAAACATTCGAAGCTTAAGTAATTTAGATGTAACTTCGGGTTCATATGGATACTTCTTAAATCCGGTATTATTGAAATTATTGCCTCATGGTTTGATTCTCGAATATCACCGAAAACGCGATCCAAAAAAGGAATCTAATGTTACAGGTTTAATTGCTTTCCTGAAAAAGGAAATTGAATGCCGTGAACAAACGTAGGCATTTGACAAACCAGAAACGAAATCTATGCCATCGAGCGAAAAGAATAAACATTTTGATAAACACAAAACTAATTTTAAGTACACAAACAATAATTTCAACTCTGAAGTTCACTCCTCGTCGGCTGCCGAATTATTAGCTCTCGTAAAACAAGACAATTGTATTTTTTGCAAAAATAACACACATAATAACGAAAAGTGTAATATGAGCGTAAATGAAAACCGAATTGTTTTTAAACGTGAAGGGAAGATGTTATTTATTTTTATCAAAAGCACATAGATTATCAAATTGCTCTGAGAAAAATTCTTGCATATACTACCATAAAAAACATAACGCAGCACTTTGTTACAAAAACGAGAAAACACAGAAAACACCGCAATCAAAAAGAGTAGAAAATTCAGTGTGCAATCATTTCAATAGCGGAAAGAATAATTTTTTTTTCAGTCGGTGACAGTAGAACTTAAAAGTATGTCACGTAATAAATGACTTCGTTGTTTTGACAGCGCTAGTCAACGCTCGTATAATCAGAAACAACTGGGATTAAAGTACTGGGAAGAGAAGAAATAATGATTCAAATGATGATTCAAAATTCAATGATGCGTACCAAACAGAATTCGCACGAATAGAAGTAAAAATGAAAAGCGTTTTTGATAAGCAGGAATTAATTATTGAGGTTTTAAAAACTGATGAAATATCAAATGCTGACCTAGGCTATCCTCCCGAAAATATTAAGGATTTGTTAAAAGATAGGAGAATAATTTTAGCAGATGTTGATCACGAATCTTTAGATAACAACAACGTGTCTTTACTTATCGGAGCTGATAATTACTGGAAGTTAGTAAAGGAAAAAACTGAATGTTTAAACTCAATCTTAGTAACAATGGAACCCAAAATGGGTTTGGATTTTAATGGGAAAATTGTTTGATCATATTGACCAAAGGGAAAGCGTAACTCATGCTGTTGCAGTGACTTCGTTATTAATTCACTCATCGAAGGCTGAAAATTTATGGAAATTAGATTTATTGGGCATTCGGGACCCTGTTGAAACAAAATGTCAAACGGAAATGGAAGTTGCCTCGTTGAATCATTTTAACGAAACTGTTAGCTTTAAAGAGAGAGGACGTGAGGTTCAGTTGCTTTGGGTAATAGAAAAGAACCGCTTAAAATTTCGATATCGCTAAACAGCGTTTAAATACTACGACATATCGGTTGATACAAAAGGGCAAATTCGACGATTACGAAATTATTTTCACAGATTGGTTAAATGACGGAGTTACAAAAGAAGTCCCTGAACACGAAATGAATAATCCGTGTCACTATTTACCGCATAAAGGGGTGTTCAAAGAAACTTCGGCGAGGAAACAACGACCGCTATTTGATGCTTCCAGTAAAGACATAAATTCTCATTCACTTAATGTTTGTCTAGAAAAGGGTCCACCTTTGTTGGAACATATTCCTTTAATTTTAAGATTCCGAAAGCATACAATAGGGGCTATTTCAGACATGAGAAAGCTTTTTTGCAAATGTCGGCGAATAAGAGTGATTGAGAGTTCTTACGATTTTTATGGTGGGAAGGTTTTGACAAGAAAGAGCTTTGAGTTTTTAGACATAATCCTGAAACAGCAGTTTATCCTGAAACAGCAGAAAATTTGAAAGAATCATTCTACGTAGACAATTGCATCACATCTGTTCCTGATAAAGAAACGCTCATTCGATTCATCGAGGAATCAAAACAAATATTAGATTCGGCATCATTCGATCTGAGAGGGTGGGAGCATACTCTTCTTTTGAAATCTGAAGAAAGCATAGAACCTACTCCAGTTTCGGGAATTTTGTGGGATAACGAAGAGGACTGCTACTGACTGTGACGTGAAGACTGCTAGTGACCAATCAGGGAATCTTACTAGAAGAAATATATTGTTTGCGGTACACCGCATTTTCGATACCATGTTGTTTCTTTGTCCCCATGGTATAACGCTAACTCCTAAACTACTTACACAAAAGACATGGTTGTTAAAAACTGGTTGGGATACAAATATACCCGAAGACTTAAGAAAAAAGTTCTATTCGTGGAGAGACGATTTGTGCCTTTTGTCCTGTATTAGAATTCCAAGGGCGTTAGATATAAATGGAAATGAAAGTATCAGTCTTCATACGTTCTGCGACGCAACTAAACAAGCATACGGATGTGTGACTTAGTTAAGAAAAGAAACGATTGAAAATATATCGGTATATTTTCTTCTAGCTAAACGTAGAGTGAGTCTATTAAGGAAAATGTCCGTGAATCGTCTAGAACTGCTAGCCTGCTGTATAGGAATCAGACTCGCAGCTCTTGCTTTACAAGCACTCAAATTAGACAACGTTCCTAGGAACTACTGGACGGATTTGAGCACTGCTCTTTTTTGGATCCAAAGAGATGACCATTGGGCGCCATTTGTCGCAAATAGAGTAAATGAAATACGAAAATTATCTTCCAAATCTGAATGGGGGTCATATTCCAGGAAATCCAAATCCGCAGATATGCCATCTCGAGGGTGTTCGATTAAGAGTTGTGAAATCTCTCTGGTGGCAAGGGCCAGCATGGCCCATGGAAAACGAAGAAGATTGGCCAACTAGTGAAGTCATTACTAATGAAGAAGAAATAATGAAAGAAAAGCGAAAGAACATTATTTCGACTTTGGCTGATATCACCGATAAAAAAATGGTATCTGAATTACTTTTCAAGTTACTTTCAAATTTTGAGAATGATTTCTTGGAATCCGCGATTCATAAGTAATTCTAGGAATGGAGAAAGGAATTTTGACATAACCCTGAGTGTTTAAGAACTGGACATTGCTTAGAAGAAATTATTGAAGATCGTTCAACAAGAGGCGTTCTCTAAAGAAGAACAGTTCAAGGGAAATTTTACTTTCAGTGATAAAGAAAGAATTGTAAGATTGAAAACGAAGATTTTGAAAACACATGACGATGAAAACCTCCAGTACCCCATTGTACTTCCATGCAAGCACGAATTAGTGGGAAGAATGATACAAGACTACCATTACAACTTTACTGAACGCAGAATTCATGTAAGTAAACTTATTTGTAGGTAACAACAAATTTATGCTTGATCGCTTTGCTAAAGCATTAATCACACACCAGTTGCCAGATACCTTTTTGTACTCTATGAAATAAAATTAGTATGGAGTCTGCTTTTTGAATATTCTTCATGATAATACACTCTAGAGAATTACTATCCCTGATTATTACTATCCCTGCATGTGCTTGGTGACAGGATATGATATGAGAAATTAAAGATATGACGTATCTGTTTCTGCACAGAATATTACTTGAGATTTCAGTTATGCTTAGACATCTTGAATATGTCTAGCTCTCTCAAGTATTCCTTGGACTATGCAAAAAAGTAAAAAAAAATTCTAATTTCTTCCTAAGTATTCTCGATTATTCCCAGGCAGTAACTTCCATTTTTATCAAACATAGCAAAGTTTTTTTTTTTTTTTTTTTAGTCCAAAGGGGCCATTTGTCCAGAAGGACTATTAATTTCGTTTTCGCATTTTTAGTTGATTCACTTTCCAAATTATTGCAACCAGTATATTATCGCCCTGTATTATATTTAAAAAAATTAAATAATGGAGAATCAGCATAAATGTATATGTGTTTGTCGGATTGTAATAAAACAACGGTACCTAGAGTCATCAAATTTTGAAATATTGAACGTTTTCACCCGAATATGGGCATCTGGAAGCTCAAATTTGGAATTGGTCGTATTATCGATTTCATATTTTGTAAAACGTTAACGAATTTTTGAATTACAAACTCAAGGATTTCAAAGCGAACAATGGCGACATTGTACAGAAAGAATATTTTTATCTTCAGCGCGTGAGACTGCGTATCGGAAATTCTAAAGATACGCTCATTTTAAAATTATTTTGCGATATTGCTATTTGAGCTGAATTTTATGGTTTAAGTGCGAAAAACCTGATATTTAATAAATAAAGGTAGCACACAAAATGTTAAAAAAAAAATCCGTTTGGACGTAATTTCAAATCTGAAACCATTCAGATTTTTCCTTTTTGCCTTCCTCCCTCCCTCCAAATTCGAAATAATTATTTTTGTTTATTTACTGCTGGCGAATTAAAATCCGAAATTTCGAGATGAGAGAATATGATACCTAACCTCCAGGTTATTACTACATATATTTTTACAATTAAATGTTACGTATATGAGCCAATTTCCTTCAAAGAACTTCTACTCCACGAAGACATCCTTTCCCTCTATAAGATAACCTTAGCAGCTTTGTTAAAATGAAATAAACTAGCCTTAAGAATATTCTTATTTTTAACTTTTTCATCCGATTGATTTCAATAAAAATTTATTTAATTCATGGTATATCTAATTAAAAGCATTAAATATTTTCGTAGGATTGCATTACATAATTTTTCACTTTTGAAATATGAAGAAGGTATATAATATTTTCATGTAAGTCTAAATATATATTCATCTAATATCTTACAAAATGTTTCGCTATTCCACCTGGACCATCTCTATCGATTATCTCTACTGATAAACCGTATTTTATTTTGAAAGAACCGTTTTGAGTTTAAAAAAACTAACCTTTCAGAATTTGATTTTCTTTTCTCTCCCCCCCACTTTTGCTCTATTTTTGCGTGAAATCAAATCTACATATATCAGACTTATTTAGAATGCCTTTAATTCTAAATACTTCTGAAAAATGTTTGAAGAAACAGGTATTAAAAAACGTATTTTTATATCAATAACTTTAGTTTATTGCGTCTCGTAATCAATAAAGAATATGGCTCTGAAAGAACACATGTTGTTTTGAAAGATTGAGAAAAGAAAATATTTTCCTACTGATGGCATGATTCCGAGGTGCACTTCTTCATGACCCTGAATAGAAAGTCCTGAGTACAGCGATTTTCTATTTTATTTCATCTATTACTTTGGACAAAAATATTTTACATCCGTCGAGCCGGAGTCGAACCAGCGACCTATGGATGTCTGCTTTACCAACTACAGTCCACCGCTCTGCCAACTGAGCTATCGACGGAACAAGCTGTTCTGCTCTTTTAATCGAACTACATACTGGTTTTCAGTAATTGGAGCACTTAAAAGTGATTTTCTTTCATGTTCTAAATAGGAAACAAGAAAGGTTTTTTTCATTTCGGTGATACTATATTGTTTCAAGTGCATGAGTTTTTGCTTTTAAAGATTGGAAACTTTCCGTTGTAAAAAAATGATTGCTATCCGAATTCTAAATTTCCATTAAAAAAATTGTTTAAAGACATTCAATTATCCAGATTTTTCGATTCAGTCAACTGTGTTCTCAATTAACCCGGATATCTGGACTTCTACACGTGCTACCGAGTAGCAATTCATCTGTGAAATAATGTTGAACAGTTGATGTTATAGCTTTTACAAATTATGACAGCTTAACGCAACAAAAAAAAAATGGAAGGTTTCAGATTTTAACGATCGCCCAAAGGGTTTGTTAAGGTTTTTGTACGGTCTTGTTGAGCTCGCAGTCTGCCAGTCTGCTGTTACACTAACTTTTTTCTTTATTTTCGTTTTGTGTTCTTCTTTTTTTGTGGGTGTCGTTTCAGCTTTATTTTTAAGCATCATTTTTTTTCGCACTTATCATACACAATCCAATACCAAAGTTACAAAAATTTTAAAAGCAGTACAACAGTATATGTTTAGAGTTCCCGATGCAGCGTTAAGTGTTGGCATACATTTTTTTCTGCTTTTCATCTGTTATGTCGATAGCTCAATGATCACACACATTATAATAAGTACGCTGGTTCGTTACTTTATTAATACACATATTTAAATTACAATTACTCCTCATTAACTCATGGCTGTAACCAGCCCTCACACACCGTCGATGGCAGTTCTCAAACTCGTCTGATCAAGACATTACAGATGCGCATGTGCAGATTACCTTACAGATGCGCAGGCGCGAACATCATCTTTTCTCAGTTCATCATATCAATGTTCAGTTTTTTTAAGACGATTTTACTAAAGTTTTTTGTCTTTTTATTATTAAAGTTCTGTATAGTTAATTTGTTTCTTAAATATCACGTGCTCTTAGCGCCTAAGCCACATAAAATTAGATTCAACAGCAAAATCAAAAAATATTTAAAAACAACCTATCTTTAGAATTTCCGATAGATAGTCTCACGCGCTGGAGATAAAAATGTTTTTTTCGCCCCGTTCAGTGTTGCTAACGTTGGATTTGAAATCATTGATTACGTTTATCAGAAATTCGTTAGCTTTATTAAATACACTGCTCGACATTGAAAATGCAACACCAAGAAGGACTGGTCAGAAATTTATGCAAATTTTAGAGTAGATGCACCTCACTGAGTTATGTGAATGATGTGAAATGCGCAGCTCTCCGACGCACGTGAAGTTAAGATATAAGGGAAGGAATGTGCAGAATGGGCAATATTCATATCCTTATTTCTGCCAGACGAATTATCGAAGAAAGTTGGTTTTTGTCCCGGAGGCATATAAGCATTCTGTACCGCGCCACGCGCATAGGAAAAAACTCCGTACTTGTGATTGGACATACTTTCCAATTTATGAAGGTCACCATTAACTCCGCCCACATGACTGATGTCATAATTTCTGACGTTTCTTTACATTCCATTGTTCGTTGTTAGGAAGTGCGTTCTTTGAATGTACATTTAGTTTTTCGGAATGAAACTGTTTGTACATATGCGTAAATATCTGTATATAACGATTTAATGTTTGTTTCAGAATATTAAGGATTACTCAGAACTTAAATTGTTCCGAAACCCAGCTCCTGTACTTCTTAGTTTTAGGGATATATTCTAATTCTAGCCGGAGCTCACCGGAACCTTAAGGTTCCGACACTTCTTTTATGTAACTCAACAACAATTTCAGTAGAAATCTGATATCGAAAATTTTATTTTTAACAATAAAATTACATTAAAAATCGCTTATTAAATTTTAATTTATCTCTTTACATTTTATTTAATTTTAATTATTTAATTCCTTTAATTATTTAAATAGATAATAAATTAATTACGAATTAATTAAATAATAATTTTTTAAATAATAATTAATTAATTTGATAATCATTAACTGTTTAATTTTTAAATTATTAATAATTTTAATAGTCATTTTGTTTACTTATTTATACTTCTTCCTCTTTCCTAACGGTCTTCCATAGGGCTCCGGCATTTCTACCTTTAGAAATTAAACTCTGAGATTACTCTACTGTTCCAATACAAAATTAGATGTAGTCAGATGGAAGTTACTCATGGCTGGAACATGCATGTGAAATGTGGTTTACAAATTGTTCTGTATATTGATAATTATAAACTTTTAAGTAATGTAGAGTTAAATCATCTAATATATCAAAAGTATCTGCGGGAATTAACCGAGTAAAATTATCTTTCCTTGGTTAAAAATGCTGATTTGCATAGTAAAATTAAAAAAAAAAGCTTTATAGATTATTCGTTGGAAATCTGACATCCTGAAAAATGGCCAATGTAGAAAAATGACCAAAAGGAGATATATGTACGCATACATACACTCACAGCACACACACATATATTATATATATATATATATGCATACACACACATATACTGATACATATAATTCACATATAATTATATATTGAAAATATATGTATGTGTGCACATACTCATGCATATATATATATATATATACATGCATACAGAAAGAAATTTTATAAAGTTCGAGGCATAAATTTGTATTCCTTCTCGAACTGTAAGGAAATAATACTTTAAAGGAAATTTTAAAAATAGTATCATTAGAGCAAATTTACATTGCAGAGTAAAAATGTTGTTCATTCAAAGAACGCATTTCGTAACGGACAACAGAATGTAAACAAACGCCAGAAATATGACATCACTCATGTGGGCGGAGTTAATGGTGATGCTCATCTGAACGGTCATTGGCCAAACTCAAGCCGTTGTCCTAGCAGTGTACAGTTTGCTTATATGCGTCCCGGAGGATACGTGTAATAGGAGAGAATGCCAGGCCGCTGTCAACGATGGCACTTCTAGCAGATAGACGATTTTACGAGAGGTATGGTGATCGGACTGAGAAGGCGAGTTTGTCCTTACGTCAAATCGCAGCTGATACGCACATGGATGGGAGCACGAGGCATCGGCTATGGCGAGCATGGTTGGAACAAGGGAATGTGGGAAGAACGAGGGGTGCAGGTGCAGCCAGAGTGACGTCAGCACGCGTGGATCGACGCATCCGCCGACAAGCTGTGGCGGTCCCGCAAGTCACTTGCACCGTTATTCTGCAGCATGTGCAAGATACCCTGGATGCTCCCGTGACGACGAGAACCATTTTCCGGTGATTGGTTGAACGTGGCCTGCACTCACGGCGTCCGTTAAGAAGACTGCCATTGACCCCACAGCATAGACGCCAATGTTTAGAATGGTGCCGGACTGGAGCGATGTGGATGACAGAATGGCAAAACGTCGTGTTCTCAGATGAGTCACGCTTCGGTTTATCCAGTGACAGTCGCCGCATACTTTTGTGGCGTCGACGTGGAGAGATACCTAATCCGACAGTAACTGTGGAACGCCCCACCGCGCGACAACGCGGCATAACGCTTTGGGGCGCTATTGCTTACGATTTCAGGTCACCTCTAGTTCGTATTCGGGGCACTATGACGGCCCAACGATTCTTGGATAATGTACTGCGGCCGGTGGCAATCCCCTACCTTCAGGGGCTGCCTAATACAATTTTGCAACAGGATAACGCCCGACCACACAGTGCTCGCATCTGCCAACATGCTCTGCAAAGCATACAGATACTTCCCTGGCCACCATACTCTCCTGACCTGTCATCAGTCGAACATGTAGGGGATGTGATTGGACGCAGTTTGCAGACTTTGCCCCTGTCTCGTTCAGAAGACGAACTGTGGCAAATGATTGAAAGGGAATAGAGAGCCACCTCTCAGGACACCATCCGCACTCTTATTGACTCTATGCCTAGACTTGTTTCTTCATGCATCGCTGTTCGCGGTGGTCCTACATCCTACTGAGCCGACGCCGTTCTCGCTCTGTATTCTGAATATCATTTTGAAATAAAGATCACTTATTGCTGCTTGCTGTCGCTGCCTTTTTTCCAAATTTCATCACTTGCTGACCTCTCCTTGTTGGTGTTGCATTTCCAATGTCGAGCAGTGTATGAAATTGATAATAAAGCAAATTCAGAATTCGAAATTCGGGCTTCCAGGTCCACATTTTCAGGTGGAAGGCTACGTTATTCAAATTTTAATAGCTCTGGGTACTGTTGTTTTTGCACAGTGCAAGCATACATTTATGGAGATTCTTCATTATTTAATTTCTTGAAATGTAATACAGTGGAATAATATATGGCAGCAACAATTTGAAAAGCGATTCAACGCACTTAAGTGTTTGGTGCCGTTTCTCGACTGAAGGATTGAGACTAAATATCGAAACATACATTGAAATTAAGCACCAGAAATGTCATAGCCCTGTCCTTTCCTCTTTCCGCACCTCATCCATTCTTTCACTGACCATACCTACAAATCTTGGACTCTTCCACCTAAGAAAAGAAGCCGCCGCTCCCGGTTGAAACGTCTATTAATTACTGAGCAGGGACTAGACTTTTTGCCGCCTAGTGCAAACTCCGCAAATCCAAAATTCTGCCGCCCGGTTCCTTTCTAAATTTTAAAAATTTTGCCGCCTCTGATTTTTCGCCGTCCGGTGCTGTTGCACTGCTTGTATGTATTTTGGCGACGACTCTGGTTATGAGCATAGTTCTTTGAACAATTTTTATGCGGAGAATTGCCAGGGATATTCTGAAAATTTAGCGACTTCTTTTGAGATGGTTGCGATAACACCTAAGTACCCAATATTGAATACAAGCCGTTGGCTGTCATTTATTAGAGACAGACATGGGACAATGCGTAATTAATGAAACTAATCACTTTTAGATTTAAGACGAGGCAGCGCACGAGAAAGACTTACAGTCGGTTTGATTTGCTTGAAGTTTTTGACGCGAAGCACACTATAGCTATCCACCTAAGAGAGGGGAGGCCTTCGTTGACGACTCCTAAGGGAAATTGGCTTGTATGCACATAACACACGAGGAAAACCACGAAAACGCCCATTCGCCTGGAATCGAACCCAGATCGGAAAGACTTGCGGGCTCATCATAGAAATATCACAATCAAAATATGCTGTTTGGCCAAAAAATATTTCCTTCTCCTAAGAGTGCTGTGGGATGTTATTAATCTTCGTTAAACAGTTTTCTAGCAAACATTTGGTGAAACAGTTGAAAAGTACTTTCTACTTTTAAAAATACTTAATGATTATGTAGAACATGGTTATCAACGAGCATTGACCCTTTGGGGGTTCGATGAAATATTGAAGGGGTCATTGAAGATCAAAGAGTCGACTGGGAGGTCAATAGTCATGTATGCACCAACTGATCAGTATACACAAGATCTCAGGGATTTTGATCTATATAATCAAAATCCTAATGGAAAGAGGCTTTACTCAAGTCAAAGAACTTACGGAAAACAAGAAACAGGTTTAATTTTTTTTAATGAGGTGGCTTAAAAATTACTTTAAACAATTTTACGATAAATGTTAAAAAATTGCATCACTTCAAGCGCAGCTAATTAAAATCGAACTTCTGTGTAATTAGAATTCGTGATTTTTGTTTCGTAAAATTTGTTTATGTTTTTAAAATTAAAAATGATAATTGATAAAAATAGTAAAATACAAATCTAATACTCCTTTTTCAAAACATTTGTTGTGTCGCAAAATTTAAGTGTTTTTAATCATTTAAGTAATTAATTATTTAAGTATTTTATTTGTATTTGTTTTTGATTTTTTAAATTTGAAATTTTGAAGAGCGTAATGAATATATAT
>KK119359.1:16255-78445 GCA_000611955.2 Stegodyphus mimosarum | reverse complement strand
AGAGTGTATTTAAAAGCTTTAAGCAATTATTTTTCCTTCAACGGTTCAATTTTCTAACGAAGAAAGGGGAGCGTCTTTTAACGGAAGTAACATCTGCGGGAATAGCCTTTTAAGATGACAGATGCAACTGAGGGCAGTATATCGTTGTTTCCCGTGTCTTTTGTTACGAAGCAGTAAAAGTGGATATCGTAATTGGCCTCCCGCTGTTCACTTACCCTTTTAGCTGTGTTAATGTTGCCTTGCTTCGAAAGAAAGGGAAAGGTTGTAAATTGGATCTTGAAGGGGCAATTTTTTGTTGTTTCTACTTAGATTTTTCGCTTATTAGCAAGGGGGGTCGAATTTTTAGTTTCCAGTTTTCACAGGTGTTAGATTTTTCAACCGTCAATTGTAGACAATGATTCGTTCGAGGGGTTTGAATTTGTCCTGTTAAATTATATCGGAAATCCCGGATTGGCAAGAATTTAATTTTATGTGTAACTTTTGGACTAGTAATATTTAATGGGAGGAGAAAGCGAGTTTTCCTCAGTTGTTGCGCGAGTTTAGAAGGTAGTTTCGAGAGAGTTTTTCAGTTTGGGTACAGAGAAGAGAATTAGCAGAGAGGGCTTTTGGCTCTTCGGCCAAGCTTACCCTTCCGGGTGGCTTGCGCTTGCGTTCTGCGGACGGACTCGGCTTTTAGCTGAAGAGATTTGCGATGCTGCGGCGGTTGCGCCGGAATTTAGGAAGACGGCTTCGTGATTTTGAGGGTGAAGTCAGTTTTTTGAGTGGAGTTAAGTTTTGATACAGAGAAGAGAATTGGCAGAGAGGGCTTTTGGCCCTGCGGCCGAGCTTTTACCCTTGCGGGTTTCTCGCGCTGGCTATCCTGCGCTGGAAAGACCGATTCAAGTTTTGAAGATGCGATGAACTGAGAATTTTCAGGAAATTGATGCCAGATGTAGAACACTTAGAACGATCTTTTTCGAGCCCTCTCCGAGGGTTTTTTCCTGCGAAATGGAAGTTTTCTGCCGATCCTGGTTGAAAATCGGGAGGGTTCGTGAGAAGAAAAAAATTTCAACATTCTGTCGTTGCTCTTAAATTTCTGTTGTCATTAACAGCTGAAGCACCTGTATGTCACCTGGTTCATCCTCTTGGTTTCTCCTGTCATTGTACATCCATATTTTAGAATTTTGATTACCGCGCTTCTTCATTATGGTTCTACAAGAGGTCATTTTTCATAAATTTCATTTTGGAGTTGATTACTTATATAACGAATTTAGCGAAGGGATTTCTTCCGCCGACGTCACTTATAGCTTCTTATGATGATGGATACCGGTAGTTCAACTGTGAGTTATATTATATTTTTTCTGGTATCTTTATATCTTGATCTTAATTTAATCTTGCGTAACTGGTAAAAAAAATAATTCATTTGATAATAGATAAAATTATGTGCCTTAGAAGAATTTAAAATTATTGTCAAAAATATGAAATTTATGTTAATGGTAATTTCTATATGAGTTTGTGTGAATTCCAGTTTAAATGATTCATTTAATGATCTAATTATTCTAAGTAATCGTTATTTATGTTAAACTGCAAAATTTTATCTTGATGAATGACTCGTGAGGGAAATTTAATGTAGAATATCAATTGCATTTGTATGTAAGGGTAGTCTGACCAGCTCTCCTATAAATTTATCCTAGATATTAATAAATGAGTGTGATTTTTATGTTATTACTTGCATTTTTTGGGTGTACGTAGTAGGTTTGTGCAGTCACTCCATTTGTTTGAGCCGTGAGGCTTTTAAGAAACATGGAGACTTTATCGGGGTTATTGAAAACTCTTTATGCATTATAGGGTACTCACAACGCGGCCTGGTTTTAGCAAATATGTACTAACTACATTTTATTGAATATTTAAATTTTTGTTTTAGGTGCCAGGAAAGTTAGAACTAGTGCTTGATTTTTAGAAGTGGAACTTATTGATTGGTGTTTGAATTTTTCTTCTCTGGTGCTTTTGAGGTTTTGATTTAATGAATATGAACTTGTTATTCTTGAGTCAATTTTAGAGATGAATGAAATTATAGAAATGTTTTAGTTGAGATCGTATTGTATTTCACCGAGTACCAGTGAAGATTTATTCCTTTTAGTGTTTTTAGGTTAAGATTTATTAAAATGTTTGCTATGTGTGAATTAATTGATTTATGAAAAAGTTAATTTAGATAATTTTTTGAGATAGTTCAATCAACCAGTTTCCTCCTCTTCTAACAAGTAAATTTTAGTATTTATTTATTTATTTTTAGTTTGTCATTGCACTAAGAGAGGTTCAGTATGAGTTAAATTTAAAAATTAAAAGTAACCCCGCAAAAGTTTAAAAACTGAATACATTCATATTTTTTAACTTAATTATCTTTAAGTTATCTTTGTGATTATTTGTATTATTATTATGTTGTATGTTATATACACTCACGTTTGTGAAAATTGCAACACCATGAAGGACTTACGCGAGTGACCTGAAATTTTCAGGAAATGCAAAGTAGCGCATGATATGCAAATGATTAGAATTGCAAATCCGTAGCGCATGCGTATGCTGAGCAGCGCCCTCTGAACGGCTGATGGATCCGAATAAATAGACGGCTGTAGCGAGGCGTGTATGGTTATCGGTGGTTATCTGCTAGTGGTAAACGTTAACTCAATCTGTACTTATGCCTCGTCGACGAAAGAGAGCGAGATTTGAACAACTTACAGAGTTTGAACGAGGGAGAATCATCGGCCTTCGTGAAGCTGGATTGTCGTATCGTGCAGTAGCCTCTCGTGTGCAGCGTAACAGCAGCACAGTGATGCGCGTTTGGAAGCAGTGGACGGACGAGTGTCGGACAACTCGGAAATCCGGGAGTGGACCCCGAAATGTGACGTCAGCTCGCGATGATAGACACCTGGTCCGCATGGCGCGGACGGACCGTACAGCTTCCTCTAGACAATTGGCAGCACTGTGGTCAATAGCTACAGGTGTTTCATTGTGTGCTTCATCAATTCGTAGACGTCTGCTGCAGTGTGGACTGCGCGCACGGACTCCTTTATACAGGATCCCCCTAACGCACGACCATCGCCGCCTGCGGCTACAATGGGCCAATCAGCATAGAGACTGGCGTGCTGATTGGCAGCATGTCGTGTTTTCTGACGAATCCCGCTTTAATTTGTGGTACCATGATGGCCGCATTCGTGTCAGACGCTATGCCGGTGAACGCCACCTTCCGGAGTGCATTATCGAACGCCACAGTGGACGAACACCCGGAGTTATGGTCTGGGGCGCCATAGCATATCATAGACGATCTCAATTGCTACGAATTGTGGGCAATCTGAACAGCAACCGGTATATCCGTGAAGTTCTACAGCCCGAAGCTGTTCCCTTCCTTCAAAGCTTGCCAGGCGCTGTATTTCAACAGGACAATGCCCGCCCTCATACTGCTCGGATTGTTAAATCCTTCTTTGCAGCGCAGCAGGTACAGCTTCTTCCTTGGCCTGCGTGTTCCCCGGATATGTCGCCAATTGAACATGTGTGGGATGTCATTGGTCGGCGTCTTGCTCGTGATCCTCGTCCTGTTGCGTCTGCAGACGAACTTTGGGTACGCGTACAAACGATATGGAATGCTCTTCCTCAGTCAGACATTCAAACTTTGTTTGACTCCATGCCACGTTGTGTAGCAGCACTTATTGCGGCGCGTGGTGGCCACACAAAATACTGATTCTGATCTCTTGTTCTTGTTTGTTTGCTTTGAACATTTAATCATTTATTTGTACCACTACCACTCAACTGTGTATTAAATTGCATTCAATTATGACGATTCCTTCTTGGTGTTGCAATTTTCACAAACGTGAGTGTATTATAGAGAAAACATAAGTGGATTGATGAAAGAATCCGTTCTTTTAAAAGGGAAACGTTTGCAGGAAAAAGTTTGGGATACCTGCAGTAGTGTTATTAACCTACGTGAACCAGTTTTGCAGATTCCTTTACTGGGACAATTTGATTGAATATTATGCTCTTGGGAAATGAAATTCAACAACTCCTAAAACAAAAGCAAAAACAAAAACAAAACAAGTAGCAAATTTATGTTTATTTGCAGCTACAAGCACCATAAGTCGTTACTGGTGAGATTCTGAATAGGTTTGCCCTTCAAAGATTGTGGTTCTGCACACTTGGCCCAACTGTTTCTCGGGAAGGATACGGACAACATCCACTTCATTCTGCAGTCGCAGCGTAAAGGATTATCTGCAAAACAAATACATGCAGTTAGTTTTATTCGTTCGTTACTCGTTACGGAGAGACGGGGACGCCCTAACTTTACCTTTGTGGTTATACGGGCATGGTCCCACGCCCTCCTCCTGGTTTTTCATATCAGCTCCACCACAGCCAAGGGAGCGGACAAGCCAGTACCAGTACGGTCCCTGTCGAGCCTGATCCCATCCTAGGTACAATACCCGGGTTCTAGTCCTGTGAAGAATAAGGTACAATAGTACCTGATATTTTACCCCCGTGGTTGAGACTGTCTAAGTACAGATCCTAGCCAGTACTTCCCAGGAATTCTCCTGAGTCAACCCCCGGGGGGAAGTTAGTTTTATTGTACGTTCAAAATAATAAAGCATAAATGTATCGTAAACTTAAATCTTAGTTTTGAGTTAATTTAGAGGGGAAAAAATGTATTGTGGCCGGCGCATGACTTTTTGCCAATTCAATGTTTTACGTAGAAACGAGATTTCAGTAAAGTACTCACTTCTAGTTGATCGTTGTACATAAACATTGGTACATTGATTTGTACATAAAATATAATCTGATGTAGCAATAAATAGAACCGTCCGTCATACGAACTTTTTGATTATACTATTTTATTACATGTAATGGTAATGTAAAAACTGCTTTTTCTAAATTTATATCAACAGAAACTAATGTTTGTCTCTTTATTTCACTTTACTGAATATTATATTTTATTGTACAATTCAATAACATATCACAGAAAGCTTAAATACGAAAAATGGAAATTTCGGAAGTTTCACATAAAAATTATCGGGACATATAGACACAGACAAACAGACGCCATCGTAACAATAGTCAAAACATGTTGTAGGGATCTTAATTCGTGCTGATTCATTGAAAACTCGCTACTGAATTTTTAGACCAAAAAATTGCTCCCTTTATCTCTGTATATAAGTTGATGAGAATTAATATAGCGAAAGTTTGTAGGAAGGAGAGCTAAATATAAAATACGCAGGATATCAAACTGATATTTCTCCGCATTAAGTATTTTATCCAGATGTCAACCAGAGTCGAACTACTCGTGGATGGACAGGTCAGATTGATTCTCAGATATGACTTAAATGAATATGAAAGCTTGTACTTGGAATGTAGTATGGAACAGCACTTTGTTTTCGCCGAATGGCATAATAAAACACAGCAGAACAGAAGCTAGAAATTCGCAACAGGCAGCTTCGTATGAATACTTCCTAAGAGGAACTACTCTTTGTGACAGTATGACATCCAGAATGCACAGTGGAAAATTTTAGATAATGAAGTTTTGCTTGAGGATTTCATTTCATCGGTGTGTATGTTTCCGAAATGTAGTTTAATAAGCAATTCTTAAAACAAAAATATTGAGGTTATCTTTGTATTTGCAACTTGGAGCTTTGAATTCTCAAAGCCATCTTAAGATATGACTGAGATCCTCAGCATATTTGACAACATAAGTCTTCAGAAGTATTCAGTATGATCATCCTCATGATGTTAAATAAAAAAATCCTCAAAATAGCTAAGAATTAACATCCTCGGGAAATCTTCATATATGCCTGGAAGAACAGAACATTTTTAGGATGTTGATTTACGAAGTTCTCAGGATATCTGAGAATCAGCATCCTCATGAGATCTTCATATCTCTTGGGCTATCGCGATTCGAGAAGAACGGTCTTACGAAGTATGTTGATTTACGAAGTCCTCAGGACATCTAAAAATCAACATCCTCAAGAATACCTACTGTTTCCCGGGGAATTAGGGCTTAAATAGGATATCCTGAGGATGTTTTGTATTATGGGGATATGTCTGAGAGCGAGAAAGAGACTGATTGCTTTAAAACAAAGAGAGATATTATCACAGGAAGGGATGAATTCGTATGAGAATTTCTTAAAACATGCTCATACAACACAGAGAAATTATCCATGCAGCCAATAGGATACTTCATTCTTAGGAGTCTCCGGGTACTTAAACTAAATTTTGAAAAGGAGCCAATTGTACTTCCAATTAATTAAAACTTAACGACAAAATAATCTAATAATCTTACCATTCAAGTTGAGCATCTTAAGATTATTCCAGACTGGTGCAAAAGTGTTCTTGTCTATGCTGAGAATGCGGTTCGAAGCCAAGACGACGGACTGCAGTTTCGGCATTTCGGTGAACATATCCCGTGGTATGGTTTCCAGTTTATTATAGCTGAAAGATCATGAGAATAAGATTAAGTTAAATAATTCACATTAAATAGTTTGTATAAATGTCTTCTCATTTACAAACAGAATTAGAAACACATTTTGGTACTTATATGTAAAGCCAAAATGCACTAAAAAAGAGTGACTAATTGCCAACTTTCGCACCGTAACACAAATTGATCGCTATTACAACTGTTTGACTACACTAAGTTTTAAGAACGCCTATAAGCCGCAGTTTTAAGATGAGAATTCTTTTCTTTTCTTTCTTTCTTTTTTCAAGCTTATATTTTGATCATGGGTCCATCAAACAATATCTACAAATATGGGGCTCTTGAAAATGGTGAAACAAATTGTAGGTGAGGGTAAAAAAAACTTTCGAACTATTTTAGACAGGATAGCCAAACACATTCTGCCCAAAATAAAGAAAAACTATCCGTATCAAATTTTGCCAAAATTAGCCAATCCTCCGTTAACACGTAAGTATCTACCTTACATTCATTAGGTACGTCACTGGAATTTCTCACCTCTGTAACGTCCATTAAAAACGCACCCTCTATTCGCGACTGATCGGAAGCCAAGGCAAAACAAGGTGAGACTTGAAAATATATATGCTTCAGAGCAATTCTAATTGTTCCCAAGCACAAATCACCAGAGAGATTTGGATGCAGGTATGGCCAAACTGCGTATCGAGAAACGTATGAGGCCCAGTGATCCTTCCGATGCGAGTCATGTTGTAACCAGCGATAGATGCATTAGTTAAATATTTAGTTGCAACGAAAGTTTTCTTCTAAAATGCGTTCTTAATAAAGTTAGAAAAAACATGAAAAATAGTACCTTTAGTGCGGGTAGTAACCACCACCACAAATCTATGATTTTCTGCCAACGGTTTCGTAGTTTTTCAAACTCTTCGGCCGAGAACCTTGGTGGCCGCGAGTCCTAAAACAGATCAACTTAATTTCGGACGTCCTGTGCAGAATGGAAGATAGCACCAGCAAAATGTAGCTACAGGTATGCAAAAAGTAGAAATCCGAAGGAGAGATGTCGGGGCTATATGGTGGGTGTGGCAAAAAATCTCATTCTAGTCCGTATAGAGTCAAGCCAGGGAATGCAGACACATGTGGTCTTGCATTATCTTGATGGAACATTACCTTTTTGCGCCGGAACTCAGTTCACGTCCCAAGTAGCACATGACGTAGCAAAGACGTTGCAAACTAGTCCGAGAGGTTGCAAAGTAGTCGTGGTAACGTTTACAACGTCTTTACAACGCAGCGAAGACGCAAAATATTTGCCATTGCATCTTGGCAATTTGTCGACGTCGCTGAAACGTCGTGATTTGACCGCTTTTAGACTTGATCGTTTTAGTATTTTTTTCATAGTTCATCAGTGTTACTTTTAGAATGAAAGAGACTAAATCTGCCCTTTCAAGAATCTGATGTCCACATAAGATTTATTTTGTAACGTTCATTACTTTATTTCATTTAAATATATTAATCTAAGGTAGATGCATCTAATGAAATATATCTTTAATATAAATACTTTTGAATTATTAAATTTAATTAGTACTAAAAATACGTGCTAAATTATTGTTCGAAATTTTGTTAAAATAATTAATATCAAAATATTTTTGTATAAATATTACAACAAAATATTTAAAAATGAAAATAATCTGTAAAGTAAGTTATTAATTTATGCATTTTATATATTTAAAAAAAAATATTTCCGAAATCAGTGCAAATCTAATTCTTTGCAAATCACACGTTAGCAATTATTTCACTATTGAAATATAACTTGATTTATTATTTTTCAAGTAAGGACGAATTTATTTGAATTAATATGCTGACATTATATGAAACATTTTACCGCATACAGTGCAAGAAGTTCTAAGTTTTACTTTGTTAAATTCATTATTTGAAATATAGAGTTCTTAATGTCAATTAATTCAACTGAAAATTAAATAGTTCAAATATAACTTGTTGCACGGAAATTACATTTACAATTATTAAAATCATTATAAAGCACAACCCTAAAGTTCATTAACTGTAGGTACTTACACTCTATAACTATTTCACTGAGAAGTTACTTCTTGGGAATGAACTTAATACAATACTCTTTTTATTCCAAACTGAAGTTTTATTTCCTGCCATATTAATGATATAAAATAGAATACATCTCGACTTATAATTATAAACACATCCTTCATCTTCGTCTAACCAACCGAAGATACATTTAAGCGCGTGAGAAAGTCCGGCAGACAGAGTAGACGGACGTGTTAATAGGCGCCGTGTTTCATCACTAGGCACAAATTAAACAACAGCTATAGATATGCGTTAATCTTAAATAATATTTATTCTCCTAATACCACTTGCATTCAGCAAAATTATGAGTGAAGTTTGCTAACTGTAATTGTGCATTATTCATAAAACCGGCGCGATATTTTGTAAGATCCAGTTTATTGCACTTTTGTATTAGCAGAGGTAAGTACCGTTTTCATATAAAAATATATTTTTTCAAATAGTTTTTACTTGAAAAGATGGTATTCTGATAAATTATGTTGTTTTCTTTCCACTGCGAGCTTTGCACTGATTGTGATTTCTTGTTATTGATGACTGATTAAATGTTGGAAGCGAAATGCTGTTAACGAACTTCAAAAGGCTGTAAAATATTCTTTTTTCCCAAAGTTATAATATTAGATTGCTTTCGCGATAATTATTAATTGTTGAATTAATATTAATAAGCAAGTAAAGTTAAAATCTCAACATATTAAATTAATACTGTCATGAACGTTTCAGGTGACTCTAAAGAACTAATTTGTTTCTTATTTTAATTTTCTGTAACTTAAATATTTCACAACGAAATGCTCTTATTAAATAATTTTTCGTCAAAACTTTCATTCAATTTTTTAAAACATTGTTCTAACTTTGAGTTGGAGTTTGTGCATTTACACAATTGCTACGATCAATATAACTAAATTTTTATACTGTTTTATTTTTAACTTCTTAGTTGTAAATAATTTATCTTTTAGTTTTATATAGTTAAGGGACTTCGATTAATATTACACTTTTCAAACGGAACGTTTTCAGTTAGAGTTTACGCATTTAATGAATTGCTGCGATTAAATAAAGACTAACATTTTTATGGTGCATAATTAACCATTTTATATTATATTGTTATGGTTTTATTATTGTATGGATTTTGATTGATATCGTTATTTTTGAAATTAAAAGAAAACGTTTGTGAAGATTACGCAGTTTGTTTCAAACTGCAGTACATGAAAACAATAAATTCATTTGATGTTTTTTGACAAAACTTGTTTTGCCGGCATTGATAATTTTGTAAGAATTTTGATATTTAATACCTTTGATAGATTTCTGCATTTATATTTTTCCTGTATAATTAAATAATGTAATTGTTTTGTAACATTACTTTTATTTTTATTGCATAATAAACTGCTGAAAACTAATATATCTTGTTACTGGTGTTTTACTTTAACGGCAGTATATTTGTTAAAAAGCAAATCGTATTTAATCTAATACCACAGTTATTCTTAAGGATACAAAATAATCATTCTTTATAGTATGTTATTTTTATACTGAATACTTGCAATGTAGTGTCAGCTTCGTGAGTATTAATTTCTCTTGAATATTTGCCTCTTTAAAATTATGCATATGTATTCTACAGAGAAAAAATTATATTTTCTTCTCGTTTTCAGGAAATGATGAAATATTTAAACTTTAGAAAAATACAAGAAACACAAAATTTTAATAAAGAAGAAAAATTTATTAATTATTAAGCTTATTTTTCTGCATAAATCAATATGTAACACAAGGACATAATAACGATGTTTTCACAACTGTTGCAAAAAGGTGAAATTCTGCGAACATTTGAGCGTCATTAAGACGTCGTGGTACGACGTTTTAACTTCATGCTTTTACAACCGAAATATAACCCGAGAAAGACGCAATAACAATGTCTATGCGACAAAAAATCTCATCTGCAAAGGCGTAATAAAGACATCTTTGTAACAGTTGCAAAACAGTGGAGTTTTGCAGACATCTGGGCGTCATAAAGACGAAAATATTACAACGTTTTTGCAACATCATCCGCGACGCGTTTGCAACGTCATTGCGACGTCCCCGTGCTACTTGGGGTTTTTCCCTGATAGCAGCGCCAACACGGACTAGCATCTTATTGTACATCTTACTGTCGATGGTTTTACCTTTTTCCAGATACTCTTTGTGGATAATACAACGGCAGTTACACCAGATAAAAAGCATCATCTTTTTGTTGTTAAATTGCTTTTTGCGACACAACCGACAAGGTCAGCGGCGCAGACCATCCCCCTTTTCGGCCTGTGTTGTTGAAGTAAAACCACTTTTCATTACAACTGATGATCCGGTCCAAAATTTTGTCCTTGCGTTGATATTCGATTAGTGCAGCCCGAACACGTCTGTCCTTATTTGCTTGAATCAGCTCATGGGCACTCAGCGATTGAATTTGTAATCAAGTTTATACAATGCTTAGCGCGACTAATGGACATGGCATTAACGTCTAACACCTTAGCGCGCTCTCAAGTGGTTGCATACTGATCTTCCACAAATTCTCGCAGGCGGACCTCATCAACATGAGTAGGCCGGCCAGGGCGCTCTCCTTGAATGTCATAGTCCTTGTTTTTGAACTTTCGGTACCAAACCTTCACAGTGTCATATGATACAACATTAGTACCTAAAGTTATACACATACATGATTTGGTGACATTTTGCAGGCGACGTTTTGCGTCAGAACTGGATGTAAATGATGATTCTAATCTGATAGCGTGATAGTTCCATTTCAGTCACCTTGTACTTAAGGATAACGATATTTGTTTACAAATTTCGCAATACAGTGTTCTAAAGTAAGTCTCTTTCTTTTCCAAACGCCAAAAATTGTTTGACAAAATATGATTAAACACGCCAACGCGAACTATTTGCACAGTCGATATTTGCGGTGGCAGGAAACTTTCGTTAGAACCCCATACAATTTGAAATTTCGCGTCATAGCAACACGTTTTAACCAATGGTCTCATATATCAAAATTAGAATATAGGAATATTATTTTCAAAATTTCTGACTTATGCTAATGGTTAAAGTAATAAGTGAAAGGTAAATAAGGAGGTATACTAATATGCAGGGTGTTTATAAAGTCACGGACCCATTTTGATGTTTAATAACTCATAAAATAATGAAGTTGTAAACAAACTTATGGCATTTATTGATGGAATAACTTATATATTTTCCTTTTCAGGTTTGAATGTCTTTATTTTTGTAAATATCGTCTGCGCGGGTGGTTAATTTCAGATAATTTCATTTTCCAATCTAAATATCTGTACTTTTCTAAATATCATCTGCTTATTAATTGCATTTTTCTCTCTTTTGTTTTTGGCAGATGTTGCCTATTATTATAGGCCTAGGCGGATGGCTTTTGCAACACATATGCTAAGGAGGATAGAAGATGATGCTGAATTTCTGAAGCGCATAATGTTCTCCGACGAAGCATCCTTTCATCTTTCTGGCATTGTTAATCGCCATAATGTGCGCATACGGGGATCTGAAAACTCCCATGAATACCGTGAGGCACAAAGGGATTCCCCAAAGGTTAATGTGTGGTGTGGACTAATGCACGACCGAGTCATTCTTTGAATGACCATTTTACAGGAAGATGGATTGGGCGAGGAGGTCCAATTCCTTGGCAACATAGATCACCTGATATAACGCCGCTGACAGGACAACGTTTACAGGAGGAGAGTGTCGAACATTGATGACCTAAAAACCAGAATTACAACCGCAATAGCCTCTGTGGATGCCGACGTGCTTGCCGGTTCCTGGCGTGAAATTGAATATCGACTTGATATTCTCCGTGCGACGAAGGGGGCACACGTGAAAGTTCATTGACAAGGGTTATGAAACGTTTTGAGTCAATCTAACCATTTATGTTATTAATTTTAATCTATCTTTATTATTTTATGAGTTATTAAACATCAAAATGGGTCCGGGACTTTACAAACACCCTGTATCAACCGTGAAACTATCGCCAAGCAGTCAGATGTAGAGTCTGTTATGGATAAGTGACGTTTCAACCCACATATGACATCTTCAATTTCATTTGATTGGTTTATTCAATTAAGCATTCTAGGGATCCCTTCGGAGAGGACGGTCAAAGGAAACTTCCTCTTGTCTATATTACACACGGGAAAAACCATGAAAGTACCCATACAACTAGCCTATTAGCCTAGAATCAAACTCAGGTCGAACTACCAGTGTTCAGTAATTTTACGATCGGTTGCTAGTGGGCTCCCTTTCCTTTGATGTAACCCAACGGTGTGCGGAAAAAAGGGAAACGGATAGAAAGCCCCCGGAGAATAAGGAACGGAAAAATGTCACCTGGAAAATAAGGAACTGAAAAGAAGGAACTCTAAAATCTCGCCAATCGGAGTTGGGGAAACCTGCCAAATTCTAATTTAACCGGTAGGGTATAGCGGGCTCTTTTGAGGGAGGTTTTAAGGGTAAGACGTTGAGCTAGCTGCAGCCGAGCAAGGTCATTTCGATAGCAGGTTTTAATATTCTTATCGCAAACTGACTAAATTTCATCTACAACGGTTTGTTATAATACTGCTTTTAACGCTCAGTTATGCGACAATGTTTCACCCCTGAACCACAGCTTAAGGCTATAACTACATGGGGTACGAGGGAAACAATCACTAATGACCATGACCCGTTGGTCAACCCTCTATTTTTACATCGGACAGGCCAGCAGCTCGCTTATCTTCTTTCAATTATCGTCAGAAGATTTCCCTATTCCGCAGGTATGGTTGTTATGATAAAACTTTTATCTCCCATCTTGGCGATATTTCTAAACATCCCTTATTTTTCCCATTGCAAAAAAAAGGTGACTTATTTTCCGTTTCCTAATTTTCCGGTGCCTATCTTTCCGTTCCTTATTTTCCGGGTGACATTTTTTCCTACAACCAACCCAACTGATTCTTGACATGCTAGCTCTTGTTTTTATGAAACAAGGCTATAAAATCAGCTGTTATTGCTTCATTTTTTTTTCTTGTATTTTGGAAACGTGATTAAAATTTGGGGTCTACTATCTACAGCAAGCACAGAAATTAAGGTTCTGGCATGCTATAATAAAAAAAATTTATTAACGAGTACGATATGATAAGCTGAATATGGCCGGGATGTTTGTACTCATAGCTTTCTAAACAAAGCTTTCGGTAAAATTGGACGGTCAAATAAAATAGTAAAAATCGACGAAAGCATCTTTTACGAAATGAAAAAAAAAAAATCGGATAGAATACTGAGTGTTTTTAAAATAAAGAGTTTACAGTTTCTTCAGAATTCCGCAGACCGATTGGTGCAACTTTGGCAGGATTTCCGCCCACTTTGACAGTTCGATCTTAGCCAACTTTCAGGGTTGACGGGATAATACGGAAGTATGTAATTATGTTTCGGTAATTAAAATCAAGTCTTCCGGGTACGGATTATCGGTTTTTGATTTGCCGTGCGTGGCGATGCCCACACGCGCACACTCAACATGTGCTAGAGTGTGTGATAAGCAAACAACGCCGAAGTCCGAGCATGGAAAAAGATTCTTCCCATTACAGAAATCGGAGATTTATTTAATTCTGAAGACGTTGAGGCTATAACTGAAACTGAACGCCAAAAAATTGAAATTGTAAAATCTTTCGAAAATGTGTATTGGAAAAGCATCGAGGAATGGATCGATGGTGACAAGTAGCACTTCGAAAAATACTAAATCAAATTCGAAAAGTATTTAAACGCTGTCGAAAACAACATAAAATACTGATTTTTTAAGAAATTAACGTACAATATGCAATATGCATGAAAATTAATAATTTGGATTAAAAGCATTTTCAGTTATCCAGAGCCTGCTTCCCGGCATTAGCCCAAATAATAGAGAGTACACGCTAGTAATAAGATCAAAAAGATATACATACCTGAAAATCATTTGCAGCAGTTCATTCGCTGGAGTGGGAAACATACTTCTTCTCAACTGGGATATCTCATTCTGCTTCATGGACAGCACTTTCAATTTCTTGAAAGAAATAAAGGCATACGGGTGTACAAAAGAAATAGCATTATTCTGAAGGGTTAACTTTTCCAAATTTAGATGCGCAATCTGATTCATGTCGGTATCAACCGTTAGGGGTCCAGACTTGAGGACGTAAATCTCCTTTAACATAGACAATTTCCTCAGCTGAGCCCATTCCCAGCCATTGTAAACAAGAGTCTCCTGGATATTCAAGACCTGCAGCGTCTTCTCTAGACCTTCGAAAGCCGTATCGGTATCACTGAAAGACATGAAGCTTGAGTCATAAATATTAAGTTTGAAAATTTCCAAACCCTGGAATACCTTGCTTGGCAAATAGTTCATCGCTGAGCTAATGATTTCGAAAGCCCTGATTGGAGTGTTACGAAGAAAAAAAG
The DNA here is from genome assembly GCA_000611955.2 of Stegodyphus mimosarum. Classification (NCBI taxonomy): domain Eukaryota; kingdom Metazoa; phylum Arthropoda; class Arachnida; order Araneae; family Eresidae; genus Stegodyphus; species Stegodyphus mimosarum. The sequence continues at coordinate 63,522 of KK119359.1, read as the reverse complement.
CTGCTACTTGTAGATCGTTTCCATTTTCAACGTGGTTGCAGGTTATTGTGGAGGTATGGTAACCGATAGGTGTGCAGGTGCATGGATCGATGTTTTCATCTGGGCATACTGTTTCTCTCCCCGCTGCGAAGGAGACACAAAATAGGCAAATAAGTGTCAGAAGATACATTTTACCTGCCTCTAATAAAAGCTTCGACTTGTAAAGAGACTAGACTGGTAATTTTTGATAGCTTTCATTCGCCAGTCGTGGGAGTACAACAGATGGATTTTAGTCGAGTGATAAAGTCACCTTTATCTGCCTGATGTTATCTAATAATGATTCCGAAGTCTCTCTGCTAGTAAGGAATTGCCTTTAAAAATTGACAAAGCAAGTAAAAAATGGATTAAAATGTAATTTAGATTTTGATATAAAAGTCTGTGTTTTTTAGAAACGAGAAATTCTAATTTTTAATTTTGTTACTTTATTTCTGAAAAGGTTTTTGACTTTTTTTCAGCACTAGCCGCTATTATCATAAAACGGAAAAAAAGCATATGATTTTAATGAGTTCAGCTAGTGTTATTTTATAAAAATATTTAATATTTCTAATTAGACATCTCCTGGTTTAAAACTATTTTTATTTAAATCAGTCAGATACGAAATTCCAAAAAATATTCTTAACAACTGCGTTTATTACATTAAATCGCTTAGTTTGTTAATAAATAACAGATAGATTAAATCGGAACGTTAATAGTGTATGTTTTATTGAACGGGAATACACGTTGGCACGCGGAAGATAAAGGTATTTTATTCCAGGAGATGGCAACACATCGCTTTTAAATGGTTGAATTTGTTGATCAATAGTGAAAGATAAATATCTTTTATTTTTCCGCATGGCAGCAGTCTGGTGGGCCGGAGACAAAAATGTTTTATTTATAACAGTCCTGCCACTACTCGCTTTCAAATCGCTGTGTTTGTTAATCAAAAATTCGTTCGCTGTGTTCATGCAAAATATAACCAAATTCGAAACTGAAAATTCTGACTTCGAGGTGAACATATTAGGATGAAGGGCTACATGTATTCAAAACTGGGTGGCTGTAGGTGCCGCCACTTTACCACAATGAAAGGAACATACAAACATAAATCAAAGAAATTCTTTATTACTTTAAGAGTAGAGATTATAAGTAGAGAGTATAATGCTATTCCACATGGTTTTTGGAACGAAGGTATCGAGTGAAATCAGCTATGCCCTAGCCAAGATTTGAAATACCTGATCTTCGGATAACCAGCCGAATCTGCTTCAACTTGCACCAGGAAGACAAGTCGTGGGGAAGGAGAAAATTGAGTACTTACATATTAACGCAATCACCTTGGCGAAATATGGCAATGTTTTATAGATGAAAAAAGGTAAAGTTTTCTTATCCGATGAAAGTTGGTAGTTTTCGCTACTTTTATTAAAAATATTCCCAAATTTTCTTTATTATTCTTAGTTAAGTATCATAAAAATGTGAAAATCTAATATAATTTAGTAATCTAAAATACACATTTTAATCGTTAAATAACGATTACGTGATCTATTAAAAAACAGAGCCCTTACATTCGTCTTAAAATCTTTCTGAAAATTTTTGGCGCTATTCCCTCCTTAAGTACACAGTGATCTGTTTTCTCTTAGAAAACGTCAGAGTATTGCAGAGACTCGGCATCACGCAAACCTCGACACCACCGGCTATCTACCGAAGACATCTCCTCTTTTTTACCTTTAGAGACTTTGAGGCAAAATTCTGTATTCCTGCAAAAATTTTACCACAATTTGCCCATTGCTCGCAAATTCCATAAGCGTATATCTTAAGATTAAATCTAAGGCACAAAACATCACGATTTGTCTCTCAAAACCGTTGGAAGCGGGAACACAATAAAAAGGACCCACATGAAAATGGCACCGTTCACTGAAGAATTGTTATGAGCATGGTTGTCTGAAAAATGGATATGAGTATGGTTGCCAGAGTTGGGTACATTCTGAAAATTTGGCTACTTCCGCTAAGACGGTTGCTATAACACGTACGTACCGAAAATAGCTTGTATTTTAAAATAAATTTCACAGAAAGTTTCCTACTAGTAGTATCGAAGACAATGAAAAAGATTTCTCGAAATGCACTGTTAATTTGTCGGGATTTTCCTCAGATATGATGTGATAGTGAGCCAATTTTTCTTAGAAAGATCTCCATGAAAGCATCCCTCCTTTTAGACAGATAGCCCTAAGAAGAGGGATGGTAATGATTTTGATAATGATAAATAGCCATTATCAAAACAACTACAAAAAACAGTGTAAACTGGTAATCATTTGTCATGAGTTTCTACAGCCTTAAAAATTCCAGCCATTTAAAACTAAGTATTTATTCCACTAACACACTAAAAGAATGTGTATTATATTCTTAAAAGCAAAATTCTCTGCAAAGCAGTTTGTTGATATAGTATTCATGCAGCAGTAACCTTTCCACGAAATATTCGCAAAATTTTTTAAAAAATTCCCTTTCATACCCTTGCATGGGACGAAGAGAAAGTTAATGAATAAGAAAGTTATATTAATTGCAACAGCAAAATTCCTTGATTCGAAAAATTTCATCTCAAGTCTTGGATGTAGTCATTCAAACGAAATTGAGTTTATACTTTGGGTTTACACAAGTTATATTTTCTTCTATACATTTCGTTTTCTCACTCAGTCGTCTGTGTAATGAACTTCAGTTCATTTCAAGTGAGCAAACGCAGTAGGGAGCTTTCTTGTTAAATCAGTATCAGACGTTGCTATATCTTGCAGAAATCCTGAAACAGAAAAAAGCAAAATGAGAATATAATTCCTGCACCTGAAAAAAACGTTGTTAGTCCATGATAATCACAATCATGAGTCCTGCAAATAAACTCATATTACAGCTCTACCTAAGTTTGTGCCTTATAATGACTTTTCCTTCTATTAACTGAGACATATTGTGCAGCACAAAAGTTAATAATTTCATTTAGTTTCCTTTCAATTCTGCCACTTCGAATAAGTTTGTTTGCGCATTGTGGCCAATATTGTTCTGTCGAAGACCGAAGGCGATTATTGGCTGTTAAATTACAGCTGAATACATAATGGTCAGGGTCGTCGACCTCATCACACTGACGAATCTCCTAGCTCAAATTTTTAAAGATATATTGGAAATGGGTTATGACCAGTTGAGAAAAGGGTTGCATAGCTTTAAGTTCACTTTCGGGAAAAAACCTATAAGTTAGTTTTGGTATAGTTATAATTTTCAAAGACTATGAAATGTTCGGTGAGGATGTGAAAAGTCAGCTGCGCCTTCGCACTGATTCAAAGCAAGAAACTTCTATGAGTTGTCTGTTAGTAACTTCAGAATAAGTTCACGAATCACGAAATGTTTTAATGTGAAAGCTTGCATTTATCATCGACATATGGTATATGGACCTTCGGCACATCTCAGTAGGACTTCAAAGTTTTTAACTAAATTTTTTCATAAATTCCAATAAACCAGTCAAGTAGTAAATGATAACATTTATTTCTATGACATTTGAACTTGTATCCTTTAAAATATCATCTGATTACTTACTGAATTTCCTATCCAGTTCGTTGTTTACTCTCTGGACGTTTGCTATTTTGGATTCGAAAACAGAGAACACCCGAACAAAAATTATTTAATTCAAATGGCAGTCAAAAATCCTGAACTTTTTAAGCAAATTGCTACTTAGAGATGAAACTTGGTGTATTGCTTATGATTTTGAGACAAAATGAGTAACCTTTAAGCTTGGTTTGGAAAAAATACACCATGACCACAGTAAGTGCGGTTTCAGAAATTTCGCGTAAAGATCCTGCTGGCCAGTTTTTTTCTATGATTGGAAAGGAATAATTCAAGAGAAATTTGTTTCGAAGGGTCAGACTTTACAAACTCTACAAAGAAGTAATGAACAGACTTTTGAAGTCTTGAAAAAAATTTAATAACTGGTTTATGTTGCAAAACATTGTTCCATACAGTTCCGTTCTGTCCAGAAGCTTCTAGCAAACTGTGTCTCCTTTCTCAACCTCACCTCTCCTCATTCACCAAGTTTCTCTGAAATGAAGTCAAATGCATTATTTGAATAGCATTAAAAAAATTCAGAAGACTATAACCAGACACTTAAATAGTATTACAAAATGTGAGTTTTGCCAAAGAATCAAGCAATTCTGTGAACGCGCCTAGTATTGTATAAATCAACAGAGACTGAAAACTATCTTTGTAGACGCACTATGTTTTGAAGAAGAGAATTGTAACTCTTTCGAAACAAGTTTCCCTTTCAAGCTTGAAACTGGCACTACTTTTATGTTGCATCCAGCAATTTTTAATTTCTTCCAATTACATTTGCTTTTGCTGAAATTTATCTAAACATAGCAATAAATGAATACTGTGTTAATAAGAACCGAGGTAAAACTACACAATTTTAGCATTTTTATTACAGTTTTTAAAATTTATTGCAGGAACATAGAAAATATATAACTAAAATATAAGGAAATGTTTCTGAGTATATATCATTTTTTAATGTAAAGAACTATTAAAAATGATTCATCCACTATAAATTCCAAGTTATGGATTGCACATGTTCTTGATATTAATGTAAAGAGAGAAAATACCTGAAATTTTTAAGTTTACGTGTGTGAATTTATTACCTAAAATTCTACCTCGTTTCTATACCATAGTATTATAACATATTACTATGGAATAGAAACGAGATTCACCAAAGTATTTGCACACCATCGACAGAAAAGGTTTATGAGCCTTTTTGTTCTTCGAGGGGAAATATTCTGTGATTAGTTAGTCGTATCTTGATATGCTGCTGTAATGGTTACCTCCTCAAATGAAAGATTATATAGTAAACTTCATATTCCAGCAAGAATGGGCTCCTCTTCATTAACAGAATGAAGCATATTACTGCTTGAATAATGACTTCCGTGTGGTAGGCTTGATTGTCTTGGCGAAAATGACTTGAATTGTTCAGATGATCACCAGTTTAAACCTAGCTAGTAGTCGTACTATAAATTACTCATTTATAGTCAATTATGTGGTACTGGAAGATGATAAGTTTATTAGTCTTTTCGTTGCACAACTGTCATGCGACCATTTTGTTTTTTAATTGTTGGCTTATTCTACATATCTATAAATATTCCTAGTTTTTTCTCAATTTTGATTCATAATTTGTAATCGTTAATACACGTATGATTAGTACACAGATTTTTGCTTCACATTTTTGCCTTGCGTTATTATACGTATATACTATATTAGTCTTTGAGAATTTAGGACTCCGTATGGGATTGTACATTTTGAATTTTTCATTTGCATACGTCTATTGTACGTAGCTTAACTTCACGTCTTGATTCTTCTGTCACTAGAAGGTAGTTTACACTTCCGTTAACTTATTGTTTCATTAGTTTAATGCCTGCGTATTTGATTACCTCTCAAGTCATCATTGCATAGAGACAAAGGTCTCTAGTCTATGAAACACTAATTTCATTGACCTTCAGAGTCATGGCTCTTTAGGCGTTTTTCTTTTAGTCATGGCTCTTTTCCTTTCATTGAGCAAATGACGATCCAGTCGGACCATAGGCATCTTCCCGTACAGTACTATTTCCGCATACTCGAATTCTTTTTAATACTGTTAAAAGCAATGTTTACATGGCTCCTTCAGCAGCACCATTAGAGGTGTTTCAAAATCATACTGCAGCTGCTTTGGTGATCATGGACCGGAAAATATTACCATGGGTGTAGGCAGAATAGCAATAAACTTTGGACTCACGCTTGTAATAAAAGAAGCTTACATCAAACATTTAGAGTGTTATGACTAAAATTTGAAATTTGTTTTGTCTAATTTTCACTTAACGCTCATATTTTTGGTTTCAATACTCAAGGAAATGCAGTGATTTTAAATCCTATGAATCACTTGTAATAGCAGTGTCCTAGAATGTTCTAAAAATAGGTATTTTGAACAATCAAAAAGAAATGTTTCTAAATTTAAGTGAATAAAATGCTTTCAAAATAAAATAAATAAATATTTACCAACAATTCCATGCCACGAGTTTCCCACGGTAGTAAGACTGCTGCTATAGCACAGGAGAAAGGAAGACATCCTAAGAGGCTGTATATGTAATGCGTGCCTAGCTGACCAAGAGCCTGTGAAGAAAAAGAACTACCTGAATTAGAAGGATATGAATTCTACACTTTCGCATCCTTGGAACAGGAATCATCATGAGAAGTGAAAGAAAACGTTTCATTGTTAAAGGGTTTCAATTAAAGCAGAATTTAAAATCTACACTCAAAGGCAAATCAAGCTTAAGTTATACACTTTTCAAAAATACACCTACAGTGTGCTCTCGATTATCCGGCAAATGCTGGTTAAGCAGGTAACGGATAGTGAAAAAACATTGATAATATAGACTATCAATTTTCATGCGTGTTGTATGCGTTTATTTCTTTAAAAAAATTAGTTTTACTCGTTTTGAAAAACGTCTAAATATCTGCCGAATTTCACTGCGTATGTCTCGAAGTGCTATTTTACCATTATATCTGAATTCCCTTTGGTCGGCGAAGTCAACGAAGTTTCGAGAGAAGTCATTGTTGTCGCAAGACTAATATAATTGTCGGCATCTTTTTCGTTTGTATTTTCAGGATTGTTCTCAGGTTCTTATGTTCCTGTGATATTTGAAACAATATTTATTTCACTGTAGCACTGAAAGTTCGGCTTGGTCAAATCACCATTGAATCATTCCTCTATGTCTTTTTTATCGACATTTTCGAAGAATTTTACATTTAACATTTTTTTCATTCAATTTCAGTTATTGCCTCAACTTCTTCACAACTGGATAAATCTCTGATTTCCATTATTAGGAAGAATTGTTTGTTCTCCATGCTGAGACTTTCGCACGTTTATTTTTCACACACTTTCGAGTATGTGGTGTTGAGTGTGCGCGTGTGGTCACCGCTACGCGCGCATATTCCCCAAACCGGATAATCCACACCCGAATAATCAAGTATACACTGTATATTTATTAGGAAGATACAGATCACGTTTAATATACGAAAATTATACTTAAAACTCTTGGTTCTTTAGGTTCATTTTCTCAACATAATTTTAAGAACAAAAAAATTATTTGAATAACATTTTAAATATTATACATTTTACCCCAGGCTTAAAAATTGGAGAGTATTGGATTTATTTCAAGAATTAACACAAGTAAACACAAAACTTGGAATAAAAAAGGCATCCAGAAGATTAATTGAAATATTTTTTTTTTAATTTGTAAATGCAAACTCAAACATTACAATAGAAGAGAAACTCGCCAATGTGACAATCAAATTCGCTGAAACAACCTTTCTAGATATTTTGTTCTCCTGATGAGGAGGGACCTGTAGCTGCCCTCGAAATCGATTGAGTGTTTTTAGTAAATGTACGCCAAATACAAGGTTGTTTCAGCGAATTTGATAAACACAAACATCTTTAAAATGTGGTGATATTATGATCGAACTGGCACTGAAATGGCAGCAATCAACAATCGTTCTGATGCATATTTATGTTTTATTAAATGTTTCCATTAGAAGTCAATAAAACTAAATCTTCCCAAAATTTTGCGTTAAACGCGTAAGGGTGTTTTAGATTAGAATTCGAAATTATTGCGAAATTATTTTTCAAGACGCTTGTAATTCGAGAATTGGAATGTTCCATCCCTATGCAAAACTAATAGCATTTTTAATGTTTTAATGAGTGCCTATAAATATTTAAGTGCATCTTTTCGTTCCTTTAAGTGCTGTTTAAAAAAATTCCCTAATTACAAATTAGAATTAATATCCTTAGGAATACAATCCTTTACCATAACAATATTACCCTTTATTATACTTAGCAATAATATTTTTTACAGCAAGACAATTTATAAAAAACTAAGCTAAAAACTCTTGTTCTACAATAGATCTTAAACAACTTTTAGTAAATTTTAGTAAAACATGCAACTTTTGCCACCAATAACAGGGAGCTTTAGAACTCGCTTACTCAGCAGGGAGGCGAAATTAAAAATTTGAAAATTCACTGCTGGCTATTGAAATTGCTACGCCAGAAAGGAAACCAATAGCAAAATCTTATTTATTGTATCCTTATTGCACAAACTGTGCCAAAAAAGTACCATTTATGTACGATGAAACGTCTACTTTGCCAACTTACTCTGATCATGAAAATAATTCAACAAACAAATCCTGTGCTGATGGTTTAAAAACTATGAATACTTCAAAATGTAAGCAACTACCTACCTTAATAATTTTTCCCAAAGAAAACATGGCTAATTAAGAACCCCAACCGAAATTTAAAAAATACAGTTCAATCAAAAATATTGGAGTAAAAATCAACAAAATTACTGATATTAAAAAAGGCGGAATGATATTCTCTTGTTCTTCCAAAGAAGACATTCATAAAATCAACTCAGCTTTGGAAACTAATGACAAAATCTACCATTTAATTACTTTAAAAATTCCTGACCTAAACTAAGACCTGACATCCGGGAAAACTTCAGGTAACAACAGAGTATTTACTGAATGTAATTCCATTTCAAGAAGAACCATTACAGAATGAAAATTTATGGCAACATTAAATGCTGATAATCCTGCTGGTGTTATTCCTAAAGATGAATTAGTCCATAATGAAATTAGTTCCAGTTCTGTGTTCAATTTGGATAATTCTTCGAATGTGAAATGCAAACTAACCCTTTCAACTTATGAACTTGTAAACCTGAACTATGAACTAAAACATATGAACTCAACATCAACTAGAACTAGAACTATGAACTGGAACTTTGCACTATAAGTTAGAGCTATGAACTTATTTAGGTACTTGATCAATTTGAAATCAGTACATTATACAATGTCCATTCAATCTAAATTTATACTACTATGTATATGTCTAAATTGTTTATACAAATTTTTCTTATGTGTATTCTTATGCGCACTTTGTTTACGACCAAATTTCAATAAATACCTTACTGCCCAGTGGGGGGGAAGTAGCTCTAAATATAAGTGCTAAGGGACAACACCTATTTTACTTATAAGAATCACTGGGTGTCCCTCTAATTTCAACTAATCAATCAACCTACTGCATTGACGCTGTTCTTGCTCTACATTATGCATATCGTTTCTAAATAAAAGTCACTTATTATTAAAATACAATAACACGACGAACAAATATTAATTTAGAAGTCAAATAACAAAAATCAGCGTTATATTTTCAAATTTTCACAGGACTAGTTTTGATGGTTTTACCGAACCACCATCCTCAGCTACAAAAGCGCAAATGAACGAGATAAGATATAATGATTAAATAAGATAAGAAAGCCTGGACAGGAGACAAGCTACTTGCGCCATCTGTTGATAAAACCAGAACTAAAACACAATTTCTTTAAAAGCTGAAGGCAAAGATGGATTAGAATTAGGGTCGTTAACTAAAACAGAAAGATTTTTTTGAATGTGAAATGCCTCTAGAAAACCCAGTTCACCATTGGAAGCTGTTTTGTGAATAGTTTTGGCAGAAGAAAAATTGAAAGTGTGATTTTCGGACCAACAATGTTGGGCAACACAAGACTTCTGTGCTTCCTTTTTTCTAACATATGCCTCACGTTCCTTAACGCAAAATTTTAAGGCTCTCTTAGTTTGGCCAATGTAAATTAAACCATACTGGCAAGGAATCCTGTAAATACCCCAGGAATTCATATCCGGAATGGGGTCCTTGAGTATGGAACTCGAAATTTTACTGATGGGAGAATAAACGACCCGAAAGTTAAATTTCTGTAAAATACGTGCATCTTTATAGCTAATTGATAGAAAGAAGGGAATGACAACAGAATTTTTATACTCTATTAAAACAAGAGTCTGCCTTTTGGTGTGTTGAGATGAGAATTTTTTAACTGCTTGATTAATATTAATGGGTGAAAAGCCCCTGTCAATAGCTATTCCTTTTAAATAATTTAGTTCTTCATCGAGGGATAGTTTCAAGTTTGCTCCTCCAAACTAAGTCACCAAACATCTTGGTTTCGATTTCAAACAACCACTTAAAATAAAGTTTTAAAAAAAAAAAAAGGGCCAGCCAAGTGACGTAAATTTCAGTAATTCTATCAATTCTGAAAGAACACTGCTTCCACTTCTTCTGAAGAGGAAAAAAAGTGTACAGACTTTCCCCCCTGAAAAAGCAAAATTCCTTAAAACATGTTACTCCAAACTAAGGGTGTATTTTTTACCTAATTTAAAATTTTACATTGACGAGTTCTCTTATAATGAGAGATGCCCTCGGAATATAAGATTAAGGGTACAGCATCAGTCAAATAATGTCCAGAAACGTTATGAACCGTTCATAAATGAACTCTTGCATTACAGACACTATGAACAGTTCATAAACAAACTTTTGCATTTTTCTCTTTAAAATGCTGTGAAAATAACCCATTTATTTGTTTAAATTATCTAAATTCCATTTCTGTTTTGAAGGCTGTTTTTTTCTCAACGTTTAATGTTATCAAAATAACCGTGGGCAAACGTGATCGCATTAAGCAGTGCATGCCTACTGTAACCACACGAACAAGAAATTATCTTCATCAAATGTCGCTGTAGCAGCTAAGAGCAGTAGCATTAAATGGGACAAATTCCATGTATTATTTCTAAAAAAATTACGATTTTTTTATGTATATTCGTTTTCGTATATTCGTAAGTTTAATCGTTAAGATTTGAATAAATACCTGCATAATGTAGAAGCCCGCAAGAAATCCCGCGTTAAAAGTCGCCACTTCCACTCCAATGGCTATTCCACGTTCTGTTGTGGGATAAGTCTGAAATTAAACCATTTATCAATTATTATTTTCCATTTGCAACAATGTCATAAAAATCGTTCATTAGTGATTATAAAAGTTATCTTTTAAATTAATTTGCTTTATTAAAAAAAAAAAAAAAAAAAGGCAGAATAAATGTACTTTATCTCTGACGGCTATCAAAAAAGGAGTACCCCTTTCCATCCGTCTTTATGTTTTATTTTCTGTTATTTTGAGTTTCTTAAGAAGTCTCCTTTATATCCTAAAGATGCGTATATTCTGAAATACACATTAGAATTCAATTTGTTCGAATTTCAGATATACAAAACACCAGTTATCCGGACTGCTTCTTTTTCTTTGCCCTCATAAATACTAGGCTTAACTTATTTGAGTAGTCTTAACTTTTTTGTTGCTTTTTACTGAAATGTTAAAGCAGAATTTTTAAGCATATGATTTAAACGAGCTTTTTTTCCAAATTAGCGCGCCATGCAGGAGATGGACCGGAGGAAAAAAAAAGCTAATGTTTACCAAAACTTTTGGCAAATATAGCACTTCCAATCAATTCATAAACAATTTGTAGGGTTGTACTGTATCTAGAAGGTTGGGTCAAAGTTCTGTAGAGCCTACTAGATTAATAGCAAGAAATCGCTTATTGTGAAACAAATAATAAACTCTAAAGAATGTTAAAATAACCTTTTTATTTTTAATACTTAATGAACAGCAAGACATAGTTTGTGCGACAAACGAACCTTTGTGATTTCCTGGTGTTTAAATTAACGTAACAGAAGGTTAAATTTCAAATGTAGATAAGATATTGGAGACTACATATAAAACAGACTATTAAAGCTGACTCGGATATTTAACGGCGCATATTTTAAACGCTGGCTAGCAAGACGCTAAAGCTGGAGTATAACTTAGGTAGAGCTGGAGATAATAACAGCAAGATGAAGCTACCAGAAGCTCTAGCTTAAATACACGAAACAACTAATTTGTATTCTGGTGAGGATTATGAAAAGAATAAGTTATACTAAAGGCTTAAATCATAACAATTCGGTACTTAACATGAAGTACCTTATAGACTTTAAATTCTGTCCCCAACAGCAAAGTATACACTTTGAATTTTCAATGATATTAGAGTTTCAAACACTGAAAATTACAAGATGTTAAAGACAGATATATCAGAATTCAGATGAGGACCACCTGTTCCCACTCGTTTCTTTATACCAACATAGTAAAACTTCTTGATGTATTGAGGACCACAGTATGCAAGGCCATGTTTGCATACTTAAAAAAACAAAATATTGTCCAGTAATAGTAACCGCCGAGGTATAAAGAAGTTATCTGAATTATCTGAGTTTTAGAAAGAATTCAAAATCATAAAACAACAAAAAATCAAATTATGACAAGAATACAGTTTCTCCTGTACCAACCCATTTCTGCAAACAAGAGTTTCGTGAAATTGATATTTACGGGTTGGCTAGCTCTAGCAAAACCACTGGTAACCAGGGCTTACTAAATACTTATACTAAATATTTTTCGGTAGTATCAGGAACTCAAAACTTGAATAGTACATAATGCAAAAATGTCATTGTTCAGCATGAATTTTCACTAACTTTACTATTTTTAGGAGCGTATGCGCATGAAGAATTCTTTCAGAAACGTGTATGATCATAAGAATCTCTCCAAAACTAAACGCAGAAATGGAATCGTAGCTGTCTAATCCAAGGATTTCCAAACTTTTTCTTGCATCGACTCCTTTTGAAACAATTACTTTCTTCATTGACCCCCTTACATTTTTCTCTATACAACATAATTGTAATAGACACATAATACAAGATAATTGTTATAAAGGTGCACATAAATAAATTAAAGACAGCAACAACGATAACTTAAAGGCAAAAAGAGGGAAACGTCAGTAATGTTACTTCGGTAAGAACTTTTATTTTGGGATATTTCACGTGGATAACTTTTAAATTTTAGTGTACTCGCAAGTTTTGAATAAGACTTGTGCTTGAACATCTTCTTTACTTGCATAATAATATCAAAATAAGGTGTATGGCCGTTCAGTGGTTCCATGAGCAATGCTGCCACATTTTTAATATTTAACACATCGGAAGCGAACGTTAAAAACTTCTTTTAAATTTTGAGAGTGGTTTTTATACTACAATCTATTTTCTGATGAATGAGGAAATATAAGGATTTTATATCGCGGTCAAATACCTATCGATGTATTCTAAAAGACCAAAGTCACCCGTTTGCATATCAAAGGAATTGTTCTGCGCGTAAGCATTGAAAATGCACAGTTTCCCACAAAAAAAACAGAGAACTTAAGAAACATGAAACTAAGATTTTTATATTTTGTATTTCTGGCACTTTTTAGATTACCGTAAAGGATAGAATGTTGGCAAATTTTATTTCGCTTTCGATTACCCTGAAGGACTATATAGCGATTCCAATTGCAGATTTCGCATTATGAAGTGAAATAACCACTCTTTTAGTAGAAAAATAGCTAGACGTACCTTTAATGATTGTACAATATTTCTGCCTGTCGTTTCCAAGACGAATCACTAATATTAGTAAATATTAAACATCAAGTGCAATGTTCCACTTTCAATGCGCAGGCAAATTTTCAGTACTTCAATATATGTTCTAGTTTCCATAGGCAACCATATAAAAATTTATTATTTTAACTGAAACACTTCCTTTTAATGTTCCAGTTCTCTCTCTAATCATCAATATGTGATGATATTTTTGCAGAATGCTCTGTCATTTATTAAAAGTTCTTTAACACTACTTTAGATTTATTAATTTTAAAACATAATGTTGACGTTATTTTTGTGAATCTTACCTCTGCTGTTGCCAACAGCAGTAATTCGAATTGGCTGACTATCACCGTCTTGGCACAAAAGAGGAAACCGATGTGCGCTGTCACACTGGGGAAGATAACAGTTCGAAATTAAAATAAAATTCATAAATAGAACAGTAGAAAGAGGTACGAGGGTAAGTTGAAAAATAAGTTTCCCCTGTCGACTGTGGTCAGAGTTGTGTATGAAAGTCAAAAAATAGAATGAGACATTAAAGATATGACATACCTTTATTTTTCCACATAGGTACCAAGTACATTGAGACATTTGTCATATCGCTTGATAAGCTTCAAAAAGCCCTCCAGGAAAAAATCAGGGCTTTGCATATGGAAGAAGCGTTGAACGGCTTGTTTCACTTCAGTATTGCTTCCAAAGCGCCTTTCCCATGCGTTGTTCCTTGTGTGTCGAGGTCAATTGTCGGGGCACCCATCGTGCTGACACTTTTCTGTATCGAAGAATGTCGTGGATGATGTTTTGAGCTCGCTCATGTGAGATTCCAAGTTCTTCCGCTACTTCATCGATGGTGATACGCCGGTTCGCTCTAATCATGTCATCCACCTTCCTGACATTTGCATCTGTAGTGGCCGTGCGCGTCCGTCCAGCTCTCGGTATGTCCTCCACTTGCTGACGTCCATCACTGAATGTGCGACACAATCTCCGCACCATTTGCTTCGACATCACACCTGGCCTATAGACTTCCACGAGCCGGTTATGAATTTCTGTTCCTGATACTCCACGTGCCCATTCATGGCGGATAACCGCTCTCACTTCCTCCTTTAACCACGAATTCAAAACGCACCTTTTCTCCATACCTACCGGGGCTCAAATGAGAGGCTGGTCTCCGCTTTGCGCAGGCACTGCAACAGCACCATCTGCTTGATTTGCAGTGACCTCTACCCAATGGTGTATCGGTGACTTGCGCGTTTTCCTGCTGTGTCGCCTTTCGCCCATAACCGTTCAACGCTTCTTCCATATGCAAAGCCCTGAATTTTTCTTGGAGGACTTTTTGAAGCTTATCAAGCGATGTGACAAATGTCTCAACGTACTCGTACGAGAATAATTAAATAAAGGTATGTCATATCTTTAATGTCTCATTCTATTTTTTGACTTTCATACACAACTCTGACCACAGTCGACAGGGGAAACTTATTTTTCAACTTACCCTCGTACATTATAGTACGCATTAACATACGTGCACAGGAGGATTAACCTTAACCAATTGATAGTACAAAGGTCAAATTTTATTTCAGATTTTATACTACAGGTTTATACCCTTTAACATTTTTAGTGATAGTAAATTATGCTGAAAATAAGAAATTATAAGAAATAAATTGTTAAAACCTTTTTATTAATTAAACACAGATTTTGGTAAAATTTCGCATATTAACTGCAAGAAATAGCATTATATCCTCAAATGTATATACAGTAGGCGCTGCATAATGTGATCGCTGTGTTATCATTTATATATTGTTAACGCACTGTTGAAGTCCCGCCGTTTGTATACCAAACTATAGAAAGTAGTTTGCTTATTGGGATAAAAAATTCGTTAATATTATCAAAGTATTATCGAATGTTTTTTAAATCAAGTAAAATTACCAAATCGGAGATAACATAGCCAAAGAAGGTTAAATAGATTATGAAAACTGCCAAGAATTAGAAGAATGTCGCTAACTGAGGGACTGTGTTGCCAGATAGTTTTTATTATTATTATTATTTACGTACTTCGCCCTTAGACACTGTATGGAAGGGAGGGATGCCTTCGTGGAGGACTTTCTAAAGAGAATTGACTCGTTATAAACGTTACACATGGGGAAAACCAAGAAAACGCTCATGCAGCCAGCCTGTTCGCGAAAATCGGAACTTGAACAGAACTACCAGTGTTCAACGACTTTACCGCTCGGCCTCTGTGAGCCTCGCCAAATAGCTTATTTTCGATTTTATTCAACCATTTAAAAATTAGGCAAAAAAGCAACTTTTCTTTTGTAGTCCAAAGGGGGTTTGTCCTTTAAGGACTATTGTTTTCGTTTTGCGATTTTGCGTCGAATCACTCTGAATGTCCGTTTCACTTTTCAAATTGTTGCCACAAAATATAATCGCCCTGTATTATATTTGAAGAAATTAAATAATGAAGAATTTTTTTTAAATTGTTTAAATTTAAGTAGGTTGCATTTTTAAAATAAGTATACTTATATAAATAAAATAGAGTCGATTATACTTATATAAATAAAATAGAGTCGATTATACTTATATAAATAAAATAGAGTCGATTATACTTATATAAATAAAATTGATTATAACTTCCAAATTCATGCCTGTCTTTCTCTAGGGAACAAACATTGGAATGGAAGTTAACACTTTTAAGGAAAGTAAAGCCCCCATCCACATGTCAAAGGCTTATTTTCTAGGTAGGTGCAATAAATTTATGAAAGCAAGTAAAATGTGTTGAGAGTATTAGCACTGACTACCTTGGTCTTCTACGTCCAGTGCTAGTGACCTCTCACTGCAGAGCTCTTGCATACTTGAGCTATGTAACCAAATATGGGGGACAAAAATTGTCACTTATGCAGACGTTCGCATGTTGTCATCGGATAGGATTCGGGGGAAATTTTTTTGTCCAGTCGCCGTCTCCTTGACAGTTGGAATTATATTGGCAGGGCATCGCGGTCAGAAAGGGTTGAACTCTTGTCTGTTTTCAAAGTTAAAATTCTCCATTAAAGTTTTTTTCTATACTTTCATATGGTTTCTAGCACTCTCTCTACTTTCATCAGTGACGCTTTAATCGTTTAAATTTTTCCACTGGTGTGCTGGAGAAAGAAGTCCCCCCCTTCCATTGAAATAGTATGTTGCTCTGTATATTTAGCGTATAGATTCAGCCGGAGACCGGCTGATTTATTTCTTAGTTTTTATTCAAAATTGTAAGCCAAATCGGAGTCCCAAGTAAGACAACGTCCGATATTTCTTTTATTTAACTATTTATAATATTTTAATAATTTTTTAAATTTTTATTTATATCTTTAAATTTATTGAATTTGAATTTCAATGTAATTCGTTTAATTATTAGTTATTTGACTTATTTATTTTTTCCCCTTCTTCCTGACGGCTTTCTAGACGGGTCGGCACTTCTGATTTTAGAAATTAAGCCCTGGGCTTTTCTAATTGGTAAGTACACCTAAATACGGATATCCATACCTGTGCATATAATTTTAATTGAGCGTATTTATCTTCGGAAAGATATATTTAAAACTGAGTTGGATTCTTTTCTTTAAACATCAGTTCTCACATATCATATCATTTTACGAATCAGTCACTTGTGGTTGAAGGTCTGATGAGAGGTCCTCATTTATACAGTCAAATGGATTTTAAAACATGGAAATACCTTTTGCACTTGCATGAATATCCACAAAACGCTGTTGTAACTGTATTATAAGTTCAGAAAATATATCCTACTCTAATTTTTTGGGGAATGGGGATTTCGCTAGTATTTTAAACCTTTTTCAGCAAGTTTTGGTTTAGTTGATTACGCAAAGCACTCTAAAAGCTATCTGCCTAAGGGAAGGGATGCCTTCGTGGTGGACTTTCTAAGCGAAACTGGTTCGTATACACGTTTGGCATGAGAATAACCAAAAGCACACTCGTGCAGCCAACCCGCTCACCTTGAATCGAACCAGGTCAGAACTACTAGTGTTCAGTAATTTTACCGCTTGGCCTCTTGCGGGCCTAGAGCATAGAACATGGAAATTTGTTTTGTTCAAAACATTAAACAAATTTGTTTAATGTTCTTTGCATTTAAAACAATGCAAATTTTTGGCGATATGCCTTTACGAAAGAATAAATTTCATATATGACAGCTGTTTTTCCCTGTAATTTTAAATTCAATTCGTTGACACACGACGTCTGTGGCAAATGATAATTTCCAAATCTATTTTCTGTTCTATAATAAAGATTGTAGGTAATTTTCTCATTAAAAAAATATCTACGACTTCTCTCAGTTCGAAGAATGTCAATAAAAATTTCCCATTGCTTAGCCATCGAACAGCTGTACGGTAAGGCAAATCAGGATATTTAGCTTTCGACCTCTAATAAAAATTCGCGAAACTGGCGATGGTTATTTCTGTAAGAACGAAAACAAGTGACGTTTAGTAATACATCTGGTAATACAGCTGGTTCAGTAATACATGACAGATTGAGGTGTTTCCCACACAGAGCTTGCTAGTGAATAACACAATGAAATACCTGAGGTTTTCGACATTTAGCGTGTTCACAAGCCTTAAAAATTTGTTCAATTAATCCTTTCCTCGTTCCATGCACATCTTTTCCACCAGAAGTTGTGCCAGTTATTTTAACTGATTCCATTGCAAACTGTATTGTGTTAGCGTTTTCTTGCTTCCTAGAAGCTAATTCTTCAACACTTCGCATTGAGCTTTGATCCTCGAATAAGCACCAGCGATTGGGCGAAATCGGTAATATCTGTATACTCAATTAAGAGCCAACAAAAACCATTTGAAATTTTTTACCTTGTCATTTAATTGACTCTTGAAGCGGCTCTCGGTGTCCTAAGTCTTCTAACAGTTAGTCGCGCCGAAAGACTGACAGATTGAAGCATATCTATTTTTTCTGGGCACATTTCTTCGGCTTTCAAAAGCATATCATTTATTTAGTTCACCGTCAGTAAGCGGTTTTCCTGTAAGTCCACCGTCAGTAAGCGGTAAGCTGACTTTAGTTACTGCTTCATTATCATTTTTATTTTTATGAATAAATTGCACTGAAATGATGCATTTTGTTTTAACCTTCCAGTTTTAATGATCGTCCATTTTTTGTGAGGTCTGAAAGCAGTGATGTGTGCTTAGCTTGGTAATGACGGCATATATCGTATTCTTTTAGCGCAGCTATTACGTCATTGCGTATTAAACTTAAAACTTCGCCATTTAATTCTATGAAAATATATTTGCATTCAATTCTCCTTTAAATACATGACATTCGATGTCTACTTTTATATTCTTATTTATTTTGAAAGTGATATGGTTACGGTATGTAAAAATAAAATCAAATAAAAGTAACAAAATACCGCAGATTAACTTGATATTCGATAGCAAGCCTACCTCTATAGCAAAACAGTTACCAAAGGCTCGTAAGAAGGCGTCTCCTTCTATTCCTACCTAAATGGCCTCAACAAAAAAACATGTATTTTAAGAAAGAAACCTTCGGCAATCAGAAGTGGCTCCGTCAGACAGCAGAGGGAAAAATATACTGCAAGTGTACTTTATAAAGCGTATCCATGCAGTCTAAATGATTTTCTTGTTCACGCTCGAAATAGCTGTCAAACGGGTGTCGAAGCAGATCCAGGCACTTTGTGCAAAGAAGGTTCATAGAGGTTCTTTGCTTTGTGCGTGCTCAAAATGGCTGTCTAAACGGTATCAAAGGTAAAAATTCCCGTTTGTTAAGAGTTCAAATTTCCGTGAAATTCCGCTTTTTTTCCAAACGTATCGACATAAATTAAATCGGCGCGATTCGCGCAAGTAAATTAATTATAGATAATTTATTTTGAGTAAAAACATCTGCAAAATCGGAGTTTAAATTATCGCGAAAAGTTTTGTCAAAGAAAGAATTCTGCAAGTTCTTTGTTTTTGTACTTCATTCTAGTAATCTAAGCCGATATACTGATTATATGCATCATTATCAGTAATTAATTGTTTGATTAAATTGTGCTCCATTTTATGTTATCTTATATGCTTAATTTTGTGTTAAACAAACACTTGAATACATTACGTATTACAACTGTCTAATTAATACATTCTGAACAATAGATAAAATGCACTCTAAGCACTTCAATGTTCCAGCGTAAGAAATACGCATTTTGAATGTTATGATGTTAAATTTTATAAATAAAACATTTGTTAAGATACAAAGATGTAGGGTTCAAATACACAGAGTATGATAAAAGTATTCCTAGCGTTATTGCGTCCCTGTTTCCTCGTGTTATTTTTCCTCATAGCGTTTTAGCACAAGCACCTGAAAACTTAGAAAATGTTGTATCAATCTCCCCTTCATCTGTTGATATAAGTTTTCCTTCTGAGGACTAGTTTACTTGCAGTTTACTTGTACATTTTATCCCCTACATTATTTTCTTTTGTTCAGTCAATGCAATTTTTATTTGTATCTTTGTAATAGCATTCAATCCCTTTTATTTCCCCTTCCATTAATTATTTGAAAAGTATTTTGTGCAGATTCTTCGTTAAGCTACCCGGACGTGGCAAGTCTACTCACTCTTGAGAAATTTTCCGAACGTGTGATTTTATACCTTACTTCTATTGTTTACGTTTCAACTCGCTGTAACCTTACCTCTAATGATATGCTCAATATTTCCAAACCCGGGTCTTTGTTTAATGAAATACTCTTGTTATTGTTGCCAGTAGTTTATCCACGACTACTTTTCATTTTCTTTGCTTTTCAGAAATTAAATTTCGCATGATTTTCCCCTTCTGGATTTTCGGATGATAAAATTGTTATAAAAAAGACGAAAAATATGTGAGGGAATGTGGTATATATTTTTATATATTTTATAATTATTGCTCTCATTTCAGCTTAGCGAGCAAACATTGATTATACTCTTGATTCGGTACTTACTTTTCTGTCGGGATGAAAAGAAGAAAAACGAACAATGAAACGATGAGGAATGATGCACACAATAATTTTTTCCTATCTATGTAATCCACGAGAAGAATAAACATTACGAACCCTGGGGAAAGGAAGAGAGCTATTAGTTCTGTTAGCAGAATTAAACAATATTCAAGAGTTTACAAAGTTAGAATTATATGAAAAAAATTTGTTAATGTAATTTATTAAAGCCGCATCCTTCGGAAATTATTCGCATAATTTTCATTTTCGAATGATTGAGTAGTAAAAAATTAATTGAGTAAATTGAGTAGTGAAAGTAGGAAAAATGGGGGAGGGATAATGAGAGAAAATACGGTATACTGATGCAGTTTCTTAAAAAGAAAAAAGTCACTAAGATCATCAAACTAAAAATTAAACATAAGATTTTTTGTCAATCATTAAGCGCTAAAAATATTTCTAGCTTAGAAAAACTGATTGTATGTGGAGCAACAAAAGTCTTCCACTGAAAATAAAATTTTTGTTATACAAGTTTCTATATGGATTTCTTGCACGGAGATACTTGGAATAATTTGCATGATGCCTAAACCTGAAAAAAGAATATGATGAACATTTCCTTTACTTATTTGACCAGCAGGTAATCTGCGACTGTATATGCAATCAGTGTTTTACAGATTATCAAGCTCTCGTATTCCCACAAATAGATTTGAAATCACAACGTGTTTCCATTTCGGTAATTTATTGTTAGAAAGGCTTAGCTGCGTTAAGATAGCTTCTCCGCAAAGGGGAATTAGGGTTACCAGAAAGTGGCAGAAAAAAGCAGGGTTGTCAGATTTTGTGCGAAATCGCCCAATTGGCGATAAAACTGGTGCTATGCCACAGACGGAGCGAAAACATTCTATAATGCATTATTAGCAGTTTTTTCGAGAATATTTTCGAAGGAGCTTAAAGCTGTATATATTCTGCCTGTACGCGGAGTAAGAGCATTTTGAGTTCAGAGAGTAGTCGTATCTAATGTCTTAAGTTCAGAGATTAGCTTTCGACATTCAGATCAACCGAGTCGGGAGGGCTTTGTCAAGAAGCTGTCTTCGTCGTTATAGACTGAAGGCTGTGTTGCTGATTGTTTCAGTGCATTTATCGTAGTTCTTCGACGACTGTTAAAGTGTCTTTCGAACTGTCCTGTGTAACAGTGCTTACTGGCGAATAAATAGTGTTTTGATTCTCCCTCAAGAGTTATCATCAATTACTTCAAATCCACGAACCCGTAACTGTTGTAAGAAGTGGGATTTGCGAGTGAATGCTAGTGACCCGCCGCCAGGAAAAAGCCATGGCGGAGGAAATGAAGGTTTTAATGGATTTTTTAGCAGCTGTGAAAGCCAGACAAGAATAGAGAGCAACTCCAACAGATGGGTAGTGGAGCAAAATAAGATTAGAAGCGACATCGTGGAGCTTAGAGAGGAAATTGGAGCCAAAATCAAAGATGTGGAAATGACAGTAGTGGTATCTGAAGACTCAAAGGATTAAGAAGTGAAAGAAATAGCTGGTGAAGTATCTAAGATAGATCAAGAAATGAAGGATGATACATCTAACGAGACTAAAGAAAAAGAATGAAAAGATGAAGAAATTTAAGACGGAAAAGAAGCTTTTGATTTTCAAATTCCTGAAGTGGCAATGGAAGAAAGTGACAATACTGTTTGCTAAGATGAAAAAATAAAAGAAATGGCTAGTAAAGCATCTGTGAAAGGTTAAGAAATAATTAATAGAGATAAAGTTCCTGAATCTCAGGTGCCTGAAATAGAGACGGAAGAAAGTGAAAATGCGACTGTTAAGTTGGAAGAAACTGCTAGTGAAGTTATGAAGTAGCAGTTAGCAAGTACTGAACCCTCTGAAAATTCATGTGACGCAGAGATGGGAGAAGCTGATGTACAGCTTAAGCAGAGTGTTCCTGTATTGCAAGAAAATACACCGACTTCACAAACTAAATGTGTGTCTCATAATACTAATTTTACAGACACAAATTTGGTTCTAAACCAGGATACTTCTGTTCATAAAGAATCTGATTCTATTCTTAACTCTAATACAAAATTCGGAACTGATTTTCAAAAAACAGAGGAAAATAAGGCATGTACCAACTGCTAAAAATACCGAAGTGAACTGTACACATGATGCGAATAAACTACGGAGTGGTAAGCAAACTGATTCAAATCTTGCTGTGGATGAAAAATCTGAAAGGACTGAATCTTTGGACTGTGATATGCAAAGCAGAAATACATCTGAGAATTGCAGTGAGAAAGTAATTAACCCAGGTATAACTTGATAAAAGGCCTGAAACTGAAATTCCTTCTGAACTTTAATTTATGAAATTTTAAATTATGATGTTGTTAATATGTGTATATAACTTGTAAATAGTGTAAATATTTGTTTCTTTTATCGTTATTTACCTTATTTATTTGTTTTGTTACCTTTTACTGCTCAGGATGTGCAGGCTTTAGGAGGGGGCAGTGTTGTGAAATGCTCAGCTGCGGTAAGATATCTTCTCTACAAAGCGAGGTCGGTTAAGTGGCAGGGAAAGGCAGAGTTTCCAGATTAGAATCGAAATCGCCCATTTGACGAAATTTAGCGAAAAAATTGACGATATGCTATAGACGGGGCGAGAACATTCTAGAACGCATTTTTAGCAGTTTTCCCGCGACTATTCTCGAAAGTAGTTTATAGCTATATATACCCTGTCTGTACGCGGAGTAGGAGTGTCTTGAGTTCAGAGTGTAGGAGTATCTTGAGTTCAGAGTGTAGTAGTATCTTGAATTCAGTAGTGTAGTAGTATCTTGAATTCAGTAGTGTAGTAATATCTTGAGTTCAGAGATTAGCTTTCGGGGAATCGACCGAGTCAGGAACTATACTTTAGTGCTTTGCCGTGAAGCTATCTTCAAAGTTATAGTCTGAAGGCTGTGTTGCTGATTTTTTCAGCATGTTTATAGTAATTTATCGACGACTGATAACGTGTCTTTCCAACTGTCCTGTGTAATAGTGTTTACTGGCGAATAAATTGCGTTTTGATTGTTTATCAAATGTTATCATCAATTCCTCCAAATCCACGAATCCGTAGAACGCAACATTATAATAATAGAGCACTTGGTTAATATAATATAAACATTTAGTTGAAATCTATATTTGTGCAATACAGCAGCTTGAACTTTATACAGCAAATTAATACCCCTGCTGTTCCAGGTTATCGGAAGGTAATCAAGAAGATGTGGTTTTGAGCAAAACGTTTACTAAGGTAGTACAAACTGCTATTAAAAATTCAGCAATAAATTTTTTGCGAGCAACTATCCTAACTTCTTGATCTGTGCGCAAGTGCCACTAAACCGCGTTTTCATATGAAACATTATTTTATAGGAGTTAATAACGTTGATCATCGAGGCAGGTGAAGAATAATGAGATTCTGAACTGTAATGTTGAAATGAATTGAGAAAAAAACAGTTTTTGTAGTAAATAATACTGAAAGTAATAAGAAAAATAGTCTAGGAACTAGTAAAGAAATATAATGTAAAACAATACAAAAAATATGAAATAGCGTTTAGCACAAAATAAATTAGTATAAAATAGTAAACAGTATAAAATAGTATTGAAAAATATAAAATAGTATTTAGTATAAAATGTGTAGTATAAAATAGCACAGAAAAATATAAAATAATTTTGGTATAAAATAGTATACAATATAAAATAGTATACAGTATAAAACGGTACAGAAAAATATAAAATAGTTTTAGTAGAAAATATGTAGTATAAAATAGTATACAATATAATGATACAGAAAAGAGTAAAAGAAAGTAATATTCAAAGAAATCATCACGAGATTTCAACTTTTTGTAATTTTTTTATTCGCGAAAACATTTGATTGTAAACTACGAATAATAAAAAATTATGATCATTTTGGCTTCCATAAAAGCAGACCTCTTCCTTAAGACAGAAATATTTTGGAGTTTTATTTATATTATTGCAAAGAAAAATATAGAGGAAAATTCGAAGAGCAGTCTTGAGCTTTTGCCGTTTATTCTAAAATAAAATCTTCAGAATAAAGTTCCAAGTATTGTAATACCCTACTGCAAACGTTCTTCTCAAACGCTGTAAGTGTTGCCAGAAATAAAAAGTGTTTTCTAAATATAAATCGAATAAAGAGTATTTAAGAACAACAAATGCTTATTTGTATTCAAGAAATCTTTCTCTGCTATCTACATCACAGCAATAGCAATAAAATAGACCTTTATAGTCTCATGGATGGTTCTGCGAATAAAAAAGTGCAGAGTGCAGAGAATTTGCAGAGTGGCAAGTCGAAGCTTTTAAATCGCTGAGTTTTTAATCAAAAGTTCATTAAATTAGCGTAAAATATATGTACATAAAGAGAGTGGAGCCCGTGGGTTGATTTTTGAGAAATCTTATGCAGATAGTGACCTTTTTTTTTTGAAGGTCAAATTTGCCAAGTTTCATCAAGATCGGAATAAAACTGTACATTTATATGAAAAACAAACGCATGGGCATTCGTCTTGATTTATACAGAAGACAGAAGATTCCCAAATTCTGTAATGATTCTTCTTGGAAATCAGAAATCCTTAAATAATCGAAAACAAGAATTCCAAACAATGGACACCCCCAGAATTTTTTTCTTAACGGCATCTTTGCGAATACAATAGTTAACTGAGGTGCTTACCTGGAAAGTCTAAAGAACTTGTCCATAGAATCTCTATGAATTCATTTTGACTCATGGAACTCAAACAAGGTTCCTTCGAAGTATCGTTCTTCTCGGATGTGTTAAGGAACCAATTGACAGTATTTGCTGTAAGTAATAAGAAATTTGATAAGTTTCATATAGTTTCTTTCATTGTACCAGTAAAGTTGTAGCATTCATTATTTTAATTAACCAAATTATTTTTAGTTTGAACTTTCCTATCGAATTCTCAAAGTTTCAGTTGCTGCCCGAATTTAGCGCGAGTGAGATATTTATGCAAATCGCATATATCTGTTAGCAGTTTAAAAGGCAAGAGTTAACGAGGGGAAAGACAGAGCCTTGGATTTATCGCCGTAAGGCTGTGCGCGCAAAGATTTCCTCTGTCTACTGAAAGTTCGCCTTCATAGGCAATTTGCAATTACCAGTGTTTTCTAGTGAAATTCGCATAATTGCATTTCACTAAGAGTTAAGCTTCCCTCGCCGTCCTATTTAGAATTTAGTTAGGTATTGAATTTGTTAACACACTTTAGTTTAATATTATTTTAGTTCAGCCCAAGTAGTGGCTTACTCTCGATTTGAAGAGTTGTAAATATTTGAATAAAGGGTCACTTTTAAACCCTCCTTCTGACTTTGTAGTTTCTGCAACACTAAAGGACATAGCCTAGATTCGCTCACTGTCCTCCACATAAGGTTTCACAGTTTATGCTTACGAAGAAAATCAAGAGATTGAAGGAAGAACCTTATAAAGTGATCTCTTTTTAAAGTCCTACATCTGAGTTAAAATACCACACTGAATAACGATTATTGGAGGGGTAAAGCAAAAAGAATCAGCGCAATATTCATAAATTTGCAGGCCTAGTTTCAAAGATATAAATATAGAGCCTACTTCTTCAGCTGTAAACGTGCAAAAGACGAAAGAGAATCTTTCGTTTTACGAGATAAGAATTATACTGTCGTTCCTTTCTTTCCATCGATTAGCTATAAAACTGCACGTCTTTTACAAAAATTCAATCTTCGGGTTTTTTTTTTCTTCTGTCAATAAAATTTGTATTTTCCTTATTTTTTTGTGGGCTTCTCTTTCTTCATTTGCAATCGTGGAGCTGAAGAAGTAGTTTATGTTTAAATCCTACAAACTAGTCCTTCAGATTTATGAATATTACCGTCACTCTCGTTTCCTTAACACCTCCAATAAAAGTCTAATAAAAGTTTCCAATTATGTAATTACTATCCAACTTGAAAATTTTTTAATCTGTGACATTTCTATGAGTAAATGTTTGAAACTTAGATAGCTACTTGAAAGGGAGATCAATAAAAATGTGAGAATATTGCTAAAAATGTGAGAATTATTAATTATTGGAAATTCTTCACACCCGAACAAGCTTTTTTAAGCACGTGGTATTATTATTCCTTTTCGTTCCATAGTAAGGAAATAAAATCATGCATATAAGCAAACGTTACCAGAGCTGCCGTTCGAGCGTGTGCAATCGATGCGGCCGCACCGGGTGGCATAATTTAGAAGCGGCGAAATTTTTTTAATTTAGAAAGGAACCGGCGGCATATAAGCATTCTGTACCGCGCCACGCACATAGGGAAAAATCGCTCCTCGTGATTGGATATGGCTTCCGATGACATCATTTCCTCTACACTTAGGAATGCTCGGGCTCGAGGGTACACTTCCATACTGTTTGTTTGCATTGTGATAGCAATAACGAGAAGATTATTACGTGCGTTTTATTTTTATTGCTATGAGATTACACTTTTTAAAACACAATAGTGTGGTGAATTTAGTATAAAAAGTAGCGTTTTTTTCTTTTTTTTTTCTTAGAGAGAAAAAATATAATTTCTTCTTGTGCTAGCTTCGTAAATGTGTATTAATATCAAGTGCACAGATTTTTAATAAATGTAATCTTAATTTAAAACCTTTCATAGTAAAGATGATGTGATTATTAATTATTTATTTCATCTTCATTATACATCCATTCTCTGCCGATGCAATCTGTGAAAGCATAAGAAAAGTCAATTTTCGGAAATAGCCAAAACGATGTTGGAAACTAACATTAAACGAGTGAACAATACATTCACAATATTTATAAGTAGTCTGAAAAAATAAATTTTATTTTTGAAGTTAGACTAATATAAATTTGGAACAGAGAAACAGATATATATTTCAAATCGAAAAATATTATTCTATGAATATTGCTCATTTTTAATGTGCAACGTCTTTTGTACCATTGCATAAAAATAGCGTTTGTCAGAGAAGGAAATTTTTTTTTCTTGTATGCGTGTATTAAATTTTATGACAGTACTGAATGCCCTTTTTTCTTTCATTTAAAGTAACAGATATATTAGAATGATACGGATATTAACATGGAAACAGCATAATATTTAAAAAGGAAATACTTTCTGTAATGTAAAAGAAACAGAATGTAACAAAATTGCAATAATAATATACTTACTAGTACGCAATGCCTTTAGAGTTGGATCGAGGTCGTCGTGCTTTGGTTTCTGCACTAAATTCATTCAGCTATTTATATAATCTAAGCGCTTAAGATTACTTCTGATATTAACAGCAACTTTGAAAGATTTTATAATTATATAAGATAATAATATTATTTCCATGAAACAAGAAGACATCTGCAGAAAGCTGCTATTAAATTTTTTCTTTTGAAAGTAAAAAAAAACGATAATTTCACGCTTTCGTGTCGCTCATACGCGTTATTCAACGAAAACAAAACCGTACGAACTCCGCCTAAACATCATTACGCCAAGAGAAAATGATGTCATTTGAACGTATGCCCAATCAGAAGTACGGATTTTTCTCTATGCTCGTGGCGCGGTACAGAATGCTTATATGCGAACCGGCGGCAGAATTTGGAATCGTATCGGGCGGCAAAAAGTCTAATACTGGCTCTGAACGTTGCATAAAATTTTGTAATATTACTTTAATTTTTATTTGGTCCAAAGTATGTCCGAAATAAATTAATTTCAGCTTCATTTTTCATTTTATATTTTCAGAATCCTAAACAGCAAACTCACGCTAATATTGACATTTTCATTAATTTATGCGATGAAATATGATCACATCATTCTTAATAAACGAAATTAACATTTTATAGAAACAAATAATTTTTGTTTTGAAAATTTGTTCGAATATTAAATGTAACGATAAAATTGCTCCTTTTAAAATTAAAACATGCGATGATATTTTCATTCATGTTTTAGTTTCTAATTCGGTTTTTATGTATTCTTGTGTTGTTATGAATTTTTTTATTTATTTATTTTCTCTTATGTTTACGTAAATGCCCACAAATAGCTGAGGCTAGTCTGTCGCACAGCTGTGCTTTTTAGTTCATTTAAGATTTAAATAAAAAGGTTATTTAACCTTCTCAGGACTTGGTGATTTGTTTCAGAGTAAGGAATAACTTGCTTCCAATCCAGTAGGGTCTTCTGAACATTTATACAAGCTTCTAAATACAGCAGGACAATATATCTTATGACTGTAAGCATCGGCATATTCCTCCCGATATCAATATCATTGAAAATACATGGTTCTTGCTCGAAATACTTGTGCAGCAGATAAAAGAATAAGCAAAGACAATTTTAAACATGTTCTGCAGAGCGGATGATACAACATATCTGCAGCTGCATGGAGCGACAACGAAAAAGGTTAAATTTTTTAGGGTACTTAATTATTAAAGTAACCACCTTGTCGCAGTTTGGCGACTTTTTGCAGTTGAAAGGTAAAGTTACTTATCGGATGCAAGATGGCAGTTTTCGTGACTTTTTAAAAATGACTGCCAGATTTTCGATATTTATCGTAAGAACACATTTTTTGCAAAATCCTTTGTTTTTGCTTAAAAAAAACATCAGAAAATTGCACGAACTTCGACATCGTGCACTGGCTACATACCAAACGCATCTCTCATCATTATTTCCTTTAGAGATTTTGCAGAAAAATTATGTATTCCTGCATAAATATTACCTCAGTTTCTTCCTTGTTGGCAAATTCCCCAAGCGCATATTTTAAATTTAAGGCAAAACATATGATATCTGCCGCGAAGCAGAAAATTTTAAAAGTACCCAATTTTTTCATGAAGCATTTATTATCAGGATTTTTTTTACAGATTTAACTTGAGTAAAATATGCCATTTTACATTTTAAAAATAACGCCGCTCAAGTGAGAGACTTTTCTGTGTAAACATTCTCTTAACCTTGACTCGGAAAATTTTTCATCACACGATGAAGCAGGTCAGGTTGAATCCGTAAATTTTATTGCCTGACATTCGTTTTTTATTCCGATATTGTTTGTAGTCTACCTAATTGCACCTTGCTCTTCAGAAGTCGCATTCACACAAATCTGGGGAGCTCACAGGGCACGAGATGTCGCCGTGTTTGGATACAAATTCGTCCGTGAAGAGCAAAAAAAGCCCTTAAAGCAGCCTTGGCCACACGAACAGTTTGACTTGGATCTCATCCTGCTGGAAAAAGTGTACACCATACTGTAACTTTCGGACTATGAAATGGTTTTTCATCCAACTCACCTGTGTTTTCATCATTCCAATATCGACTAAAGTCACCCAGTCACCATTCTTATACACGATTTTATGCAGAAAACACGCTGTACATTAGACCACTACTGCATATTGAATAAATGGCATTAAATGTCAAACAATAATTCAAAATCTCCACACTCTTTTGTAAGCAGAAAACGAACTATTGGATTTTTAAAATTTCTCACTTCACTGGGGGACCTTGTATAACGATTAATATATAAATAACGTTGGAATTTGGAATACAAAAAGAAAATGATGAAAATACGAAAATGATGCCATTGGGCTTGAAAGAATAGTTTTCATAAGCATGGTTACCCGAAAAATGATTATGCTCAAGGTTGACAAAATTTAGCACATTCTGAAAATTTGGTGCCGTTTCTACTAAGGTAGTTGTGGTAATACATAAGTACCTTTATTAATGTATTCTCGAATTTTGCTACAAGTCATTTTCAAGGATATTTTTTTCAGTTTTCTGTATTATTGCCAAAAACTGAATTATTCATTTAGCGCATGGAAATTTCACATTTTAAGGGAAATTATCCATTAAGTGTATGAAATAAAGATATCTTTGTAGTTATTAGTAATTATTATTTATTTTCTTTGAAATCTACATTTATAAATAAAAGGTTGGTTGCATTCTCAGTTTTTGGAGTCACTGTATCTTAAGGCGGCATTTATTTTATTTTTAAGAGAAAGCATATCTTGTTTCGTAACCAAAGTAATTTTTCTTCTAAGCCCACTGCAATGCATTATTATCAGTTGTCTCCTTCTTAAAGTGACCTTCATAATATGCCCTTTTTTCTTGAAGCTGCACTGAACAGGGCGTGCAATTCTTGAACAAGTTAGATTAACTGAGTATGGGAAAGCTCACGAAGATTACCTGCCTAAGGCAAGATGCTTTCGTAGAGACCGTTTTACAGGTAACTGGCTCGTATGCATGTTTGCACATTAGCAAAACCAATCATGCAGCCAGCCCGTTCATCTACGATCAAACGCAGGTCGAACACCCAGTATGAATTCTTCTAAATTTGTATAATTATTTTATAAATTTATAAAACATTTATATAATTGGGTATACTTAGTAGGGTTTTATGTTAATTAACCTTTTATTATAATTTGAACCTTTACTTTAATTTCTTCTTCCCGTAGTCGTGTGCTCCATCTTTCTTAGTCATGCGTTCGTTCCGTAGTCTTCTTAGTTGTGGTGTATATATAAGCCAAGGGTATAAATGTCTTAGAGTAAGAACTTCTGGTAGCCTTGCCTTGCAGATAACACACTATCTCCAGCTATACTGAAGTTTTTCTGCCTTTAGCATTTTGCTAACCGATGTTTAAAAACACGCGCCGTTAATTATCTTGAGCCAGCTTAAGTAGTCTATTTTGTGATTAGTCTCAGACTACGTAGCATACATTGAAATTAACTTCGTCTTATGTTATGTTAAATACCCGCAAGTGGCGAATGTTAGTCTGTAGCGCAAATAGTACCTTCTATTCATTCAATGAATTAAATAAAAAGGTTACTTTAACTTCCTTATAATTTACTTCCTTTGCTTCAGACTAAAGCTGTTACTCGTTACCAGTCTAGTAAGGTCTGCAGAACATCGAGATAAGCCTGTAGACATAGCAGAATCTGTAAGTTATTTTGTTAGGTTTTAGGTAAGAACTTTTATTTACACACATTTTTAAATTAGAAATAGGCTCGTAAACATCAGAGGTTGTAGCCGCCCAGATGGTATGTGGTTAGGGTCGCCGCCTGCGATACCAAAGGGCTCGGGCTCGAATCCCGGAGAAAAGGCATGGTTGCAACTATCCGTCCCCTCATAGGAGGCAAAGGTGGCCCACCCAGTAGGCGTCTCCATAATAAAGTGACCACCACCTCTGGCCTCAGTAGTGGCTAAGCCGAAGTCGGCTGAGTCGTCCATTGGTAAAAAAAAATCAGAGTTTGTAATTTAATCCGTGAGGCATTTTTTTTTGGGGAGGGAGCAATTTCGTCAGAACTTTCCTACTACATAGAGGAAAAGTATAAATAAAAGGCTGCATTAGAGATGTGTTCGATTCATACAATCCTCCTTGGTCTGTTACAGACCGTTATATTTTTTAGCCTACTGCTTTGCTCTGTGAGCGATTTTGTGATTTGCAATATGATAAAATGTTAAGAAGAATTTTGTTTTTTATCTCTATGTCCTGTTTGCACTATTCATAGCTTGAAATACTTGACTATTTTTGTGACGCTTAATGTCATGTAAAGTATGAATGTAAATTTGAGCCTTCAGTTACTCCCATGAGCAAAAGAGTTCTTGTTTTTCCTGTATGACTTAGTTTTCTCTATTTGGTAACACTAGGTGCTCTCATTCCTTTCCTTGGGTTTATCACCGCTAGTTTTTACACATATTTAAAACGATCTCGACCATGAACTTGAAAAGAAAAAAAAAGTAAATATTTTGGAATAAAAATTTCTGGGAACAGTTTGTTGTTTGAGATGACAAATATCTTTTGCTGCTTTTAAATGCATTCTTCTTTCAGAATGTTCATGAAAATGGGCTGCGGATCGAAGGATATGTTTTTGCGCTTTCCGAACAAAAATACCCCTATTCTATAATTCAAAAACGTTGTGAAATACATGTTATTAAAATTTCTAAGTGCAAAATAAGCAATATCATTAATCGAAAACGGAAAAATCATCAATCTTTATTTCTACTTGCGAAGAAGTGTCCAAACAGATACCCGAAAGAGGTACCTGACGTTTCTAATGTTTCTAAAGTTAAATCGTCAATGACGAAAGAAAATTCCAGACGCTGTAATCAATTACGAAGTCTTTAAATAAATCTGTAGTCGCAGTAAATAGAGTAATGAACCAAGATTTACAGCTTGAAAGAGCTAAAAAACAATGTTTCACCAGCTTTCTCCGAGGCATGTGGCTCAACGTAAAGCAATCCTGTATTAAAACGATTTAGGAGGTACGCGGAAATACATTGTAACCCTCGATGAAGCATAGATTTACCTAAACGACTGTAACAAAAAAAAAAAAAAAGATCCTATTTATTATCAAAACGAAGAGAAAAAAAATATACATATCTGCTTCCGTCCATGCAAAGAAAATTTTAGTAAGGGGCTTAAGATTGTCGCAGCATTCTCTTACAGTGAAAGATTAAACTGAGAATAATGCGGGGGGGAGGGGTAATGTTAAAGTTAACTCAATGTACTGTTGGCTTAAAACTTTTTCTCATAACCGTATGCACTGCATATATCGTTTTAGTTATTCATCAGGACGAAATTTATCAACCGAACAACGAATACTTTATTCAATTACAAATACATACTTTCGTTTGATTTCCTAACTCAAAATTCAAAATGTCTCTCGTATTTGAATTCTCATCTATCGCGTTTACACTATTAGAACTACTTTTGAATGATCATGACACCCTCTGGCGATGAACTGTGTAGATTGCTAACAGTACTATCAAAGAAAGTTTTACGTCCGAAAAACATTCCATTTCTTTATCCCGATGACTTTCAAAGCGTGAAACTTCAAGAAAATAAGTCATACATCAAAACAAATCACTTTGAAGAACACCGCTGCATTCCATGAAAAATTGAAGATTGCTACAAGTATTATATATATATATATATATTGGAAATATATATATATATATATTTCCAATATAATTTCTGCGAAGTTCCCACCTACGGACTATGACTTTGGTCTATCGAAAAAAACTCTAGGCGGAAACTTATCACGACTGATGGACTCTGGAAAGCAATGAATGAGGAATGGAAATCAGCATGCCTGGAAATTTTACGAAAAGCCCTTCTATCCTGAAAATTACGATACAAATTTATAGTCCACAAAAAAGGTTATCAGATCGAACATTTAAAAAACTTCATTTGCATTTAAGTATTAATTAAAAGACCCCGAAATCATTCTAAAAATGAGTTAACACGCTCTATATTATTTACCTAACAATCTCAAATTGCATATACTGCTATGCGCAAAGAAATTGTTACCCTATTTTGAAAAACAGGTAATGTAAAGTGCCATACCGTAGAAAATAAATGCTTTGAATACGCAAATGTGAGAATCTGATTAAACGTATTCCTCAATATACTCGGTATATTCTTTTTCATTGGTGGTAACAAATTATGAAAGAATGTCACTACGTGTAAAAACGTTCTCTCGTTTTAAAGCAAATGCATAATTTCTACTATATTTACCAATTTCTGGGAACTGTTGAATCTTATCAATGTTTACGTTTAAAAGTAGTGTTTTCGACTATAAGACTAATTAGAAACAATCTGAGACAGATCATTGACCAGGCAAAAGAATGGAATTCTTTCCGTGAGCTCGACGAGTTAACATGAAAACGCACACATTACGTGCATGAAATATTAACATGAACGAGTTAATATTAGACATTAGCACTTGCTAACTCAACGAGTTAGCATGAAATATTAACAGGTTGACAAATTATTCGATACAGATCACTGGGGACTGAAACCAAGAATCAAACATTGGACAAGACACCGGTAAATTGGTTGGACATTTCAATATAAATCATTATTCTATTCGACAGAGAATCGGGGGTCTACCATGGAACTACTAGTTCTATACCAGCGCCAAATTATAATTTGGAACAATTAAGTATGGAACTAGTATGGAACAATGTAAGTAAGTCCATTGTATTATGTATACGGTATGTAAGTAAACATACTGTATACGTAATGCAATATACATAAGTATGCATACTGTATGCATAAATACAATATAGAAACTGTGTACTATACTATGTGCATAATGCAATATGAAAATATATCACATACATATTTATAAACTATGTTTCTTTATATACATAATACAATATACAAACTGTGTACTGCACAAACTGTGGAGTATACCATATACGTAATAAAATATATAAACATATTGCACACATAATTACATACTGTTATAAATATTTTAATCCTTTGCATTGTATTTTTTATTTTCTGTTATTCTTGTAATATTTTGCAGTGTTTCATTTATTTATTGTTTTTATAATAGTAATTTTATGATTTGTTTTGTGTTTAAAATAATTTGTGGCCACATGTCCTGAATTTAATATTTATTCATTGCACAGTATATAGATCTTTTAATTCTGAATGCAAAGGTCAGAGCCGGGACAAGGGTGAGGCAAGTGAGGCACTTGCCTCAGGTGAATCATTAGAAGGGGTGCCAAACTGGCTATGCGAATTCGAAAATTACTTTAATTTTGCTTTTAAATTTGTCGGTTATTATTAGGGGAAATAAGCTTCGTCAGACTTAAATTGATAAAACAATAGGAAAAATTGTAAGAAAACTTGGAAATTAAAGCAATGTGTATTTTAATGTCATTTCTTATTTATCAAAAAAAGGTTTCTTTTGACATTTTCATGTGAAAGTTATAAATAATTGGCTATATTATTTTTCTGAATTTATAAAGCTACGATTAAAAAAATACTTTAAGAATTATGATATTTTGATTTAATACAGTTACGTTTCTCTACAAATATAGTTATTTTGATATATATATATAGGGGAGCGCATTTACCTTTTTGCCTCAGGTGAAAAAATTATCTTGGCACGGCCCAAGGCCTTAGAATTGTAAAAATAGCTCAAATAGAATACGAAATATAAACGATTTCGTATTTAAGGTACCATGGCCATAATTTTGGGCGATATTTTGGAAGATTTGCGAAAACACATTTTCGAAACCTTATGACAGATTCTTCCAGAAGATCTGTTGCATAGTATAAAAACAGATCAGAGAACTGAGCCCCAGCACGAATTCGCATGTCTTCTAGTATAACGCACAGTTACCACTACTCTCCTCCGCCTCCTTTTTCCGTCTTCACAGATCATCACATTGTCATGAGTTAAACAAAGGCAAGCGCCATTAAGGAGAGTATCTGAATCTGAGCTAGTAAAGTCTGGTACTGGTATTGAGGAACTCAGTCATGAATCAGTTGCGAGGCTTCGCGTTATTTGTTAGTTAGGGTTCATCCTGAGTGTAATTTGAGGAACTTAATGATTTATTTCGTGCGCTAAGAAGAAATTGCTAAATATTCGTGTTGTCTTGGAGTTATTTCCCCCTGTTATTGAGTTGTGTGTGCTACTGACTGAGATTATTTTACTAATAAATTGTTCATTTCGTTTGCTTATCTGGATTCATTATTTAAAGAAGCATCAATCATCCTGTACATAGTACTGTTGTGATAGCGACAGTACTATGTAATGGAAACTATGTACTTTTATATACATAACACAAATTAATAAGAACAATGTAGGCAAACTTAGTGGATTATAAAGTTCAAGATTCCCAAAGTTCCAGTTCCAGAAGTTAATGAAACCTCACTAGAACAATTGAACCGAAAGAAAAGAAAATTAGCTGAAGATATTTTGCTTACCACTCTTCAGTCTTCCTTGAGCAATAAGCGGAGTCAGCATATCCAAGCCAATCGCAGTCACGGCTGCAGCTAGCCTGTGTTCAAAAGGCAGCAATTAAATCCCCTTTGAAAAAGTTATAACGATTGAAAAAAAAATAGTTAGAAATTTCTGTTTTCCTATATTATTTTGCTCTATACACCGAAGAAGAAATAATCTTATGAAGTAAACATTTTGGGCACAACTTCCTCTCAAGCAGAAATACCCATTAGGAACTGCTCAAGATCGCCACTCTTTCAGTAAGCTCACAACGGCATCTTAATAAAATCAATTTGGATATTACTACGGTATC
The DNA here is from genome assembly GCA_000611955.2 of Stegodyphus mimosarum. Taxonomy (NCBI): domain Eukaryota; kingdom Metazoa; phylum Arthropoda; class Arachnida; order Araneae; family Eresidae; genus Stegodyphus; species Stegodyphus mimosarum. The sequence goes on along the minus strand of KK119359.1, from coordinate 27,189 downwards.
GACTATATGCCAATATCAATCCTATGCCGGCAGTCGTTTCAACGGCGGCCTGCGAACATGTTTCATTTAAGTACTTGTTGCAAGTGTCGAACCTCTGCAATATCCATCGTAAACCCATGAAGACGTGATAAATAGACATTACTATCTATGACTACATAATTGCTAATGCTTCCTTTATTATTATGTCAATCGTATGCTGGATCTAGGCAGCATGGTTCCGAAAGTATATGCATATTTTGCTGTATATTTTATAGGTTGATAATACATACCTCATAATGATGTCCGTCTTGGGAACTGCGGTCAAGACTTATTCGTGTGGGATGCCTTTGAGGGATTACAAGATCACTGAGTCGACATTACCTTTAGGTACTGTAATACTAAAATTACTATGCATTCTTATTAGAATGTAGGTTTCTTCGCAAGAAGTAATATTGTAATAGTTACATGTACTTTATCTGTAAGATATATTTAAATTTTTAATAGCTATTTTAATTTAATGCATCTTTCCTACCTTATCTCGTTTCAACTTACAGCTCCCTACCAGAATGAGTTTTTAGAATCGCGTTGAATGCAAATGAGGAAGAGAATCGTATTTAAGTCAAGTTCAACTGACTTTGACAGAGAGAGTTAGGATTCCTGAGTAGCGCGCGTTTGTTTCTAGGGTACGTCTCTCTAAGCTGTTGTTACGTACGGCGGTACTATTACGTGCCTTTTGATAGTTAGCCGGCTTTGTTTAAGATTACAAGCCAATTACAGTAGAATTGTGTTAGCTTCGGCTAAATCTCTTAGTTAGTCATTAGTTAGTTCTTATTTCTAACATTTTGAGTTTAAGCCCAAGTGAAGGCTTTACTGTACCCCCGACGAAAGAAGCCTACTGTTAATCTTGAGTGAATAAAGGGTAATTAACCCTTCCTGAGTTTACGCTTTCTGTTCTTTGAACTAAACGATAATTCGCTTAGCAGTTCACTAGGTTCCTCGACATTTCATTTAACAGGATAAAACTGAGGAATTCTATATATCCATGACCACTTTTAATTATGTTCTTACTATAACCGCGTTCGTCGGAAATTAAATAACTCGCGTAATTTTCCCTTTTCGATTTTCAAACATAAAATTAGTTAAAAAAGAGATGTAAAATAGGCGAAGAAATATGGTATACTGATGCAGCTTCTTAAAAGAAAAAAAAGATCATCCTACTAAAAACATAAGATTTTTTTCCCATTCATTAAGTTCTAAAATCATTTTAGCATTAAAAACTAATCGTATGTACAGCAATAGAAAGTTCTCACTAAAATTAAGATCCTGTCACTGCTAATCAGCAACAGCAAAAACATCTACTACTATTACTATTGCGGGTAACTATTATTATCATTATATTCTTTGCAAAACCACCGATGACCCTCATCCATAGTCTACATGATTGGCATCGATTGCATAGATCGCAACAGAAATTTGATTGCTAAATTTACTATTACGCAGAATACAGAAAAATATAAATTATTCCAATACAGAAAGATTTTGTAAATGCAAAATAAACATCTGTAGTTCTTATTAGTCCAAAGGGGCAATTTGCTCTGAAGGACTATTAATTTCGTTTGGGCATTTTGCGTTGAAAACTCTAAACGGTGAATCACTTTTCAAATTGTTCCGCTAAATATTAGAGCCCTGTATTATATTTAAAGAAGTTAAATAATGAAGAATCTGCATGAATGTATGTACACCCACTTCCAAAAGTTAAGCACGAAGATGTAAAATGTAAAGAAATCAACAAATACTGCTTTGATTGACACAAAATTCGGCAGGAAAGTAGCATATATATATATGCATAAAACAAAATCAATAATTACATACAGAAATGAAAACAATATTAAATTTTTTAAGTTATCAGATAATAACATGCTGGAGACTTAAACAGAATTATGTATAAAGTAAAAATAAACAACATAAAATGAAAAAAAGGACATTAACAGGGTATGTGATCCCCCCCTCATCTGTATACAAAGTTTACACCTTGTGACCATGCCTTTCAATTAGGTGGTCAACCACCGCAGAATTAAACATTCGCCATTCTTGTAGAGCAGTTTCTAGCTCAATAAGAGTGGCTGAAGGTGGGAAACGTGAAGATACAACACGGTCGAGAGCATCCCAAAGATTTTCAATGGGATTAAGGTGGGGCGAATATGCTGGCCACGCCATACGCGCAATCCCTCCACTCTCCAGGTAGTCATCCACGATGTCAGCTCTATGGCGCAAATTTCCCCTTTGGACTAATGAACGTCCCCTTGGGACGTGCGTTATCGTCCATTAAAACAAAAGTAGGGCCAACTGCTGCAGCGTACATGCCATGTTCACGCCATGTTCTTATACGCTTGTCATCTGGCTCCAGAGCAAATCTTGACTCATCAGTAAACATGACATTGCACCATATTCCAAATGACATGTTCCCGGCACCACTGTAATCGCGCCCCTCTTGATTGGACGGATAGAGGAACACAAACTCGAGGTACCCGGGCGTACAGTCCCCTCATATGTAATCTTCGGCGTACAATAGCTGCAGATATCGCCCTACCAATGGACGCTGTAACCATAGATTCACACGTGTGGAGGTCGCTCTGCAATGCCGCTTGGCTAGAATAGCAATATATCGATCTTCCGCGGGGGTTGTAACCCTTGGGCGACCGGCTACGGGCCTTCGGACAGCTGTCTGTGTGGTTTGGAATTGTTTCCATAAACGTGAAATTACAGAATGATGAACGCCGAAGAAAAGAGCAACATCTGTGATCACTGCCCTGCTTCAATGCGCCCCATAGCACGCCAGTCCTCAAAATCTTCCATTCGTCTTCTGGAAGTCATAGAAACGCGTATGTCTTGAAAACGAATTGAACGAAAGTTTTAAACACCTTCTATCAGCACTTACAATCAACTTCTGTAACCCTTCATAAAGCTGGCTTCTTATAAAACTGCCTTTTTTGCATATTTCTTGACATGAAAGCGCGATTGGCTGTTACCTAACATATTAGCATACTTTCATCTACCTCTGCAGCGAATTGCATCCTCTTCAATTTTGATTGGCTTCCAGAAATGAGCATTTTCCTCTCCGTGCTTAACTTTTGGAAGAGAGTGTATGTTTCTCGCATGATGATAAAAAGACGGTACCTAGAACCATCAAAATTTTAATAATATAATTTTCCATAGAATATGGCTATGCGGATGTCTTAATTTGGAATTTAAATTTGGTTTTATTATTGATTTTATATTTTGTAACACTTCAACGAATTTTTGAACAGGCTCAAACGATTTAAAAGTGAGCAATGGCAACACTCTACGGGAAAAAGAAAACCTTTTTATCTAAAGCGTGCGGAACTGTTTATCCGAAATTCTAAAGATATACTCATTTTAAAATTATTTTGCGCTACTGCTGTTGAACTGAATTTTATGGTTTGGGTACGTAGAACATGATATTTGATAAATAATGGTAACACACAAAACGTTGAAAAAACGCCTCTTTGGACGTAATTTAAAATCTGAAACTTTTTTTTTTTTAACTTTTGAAATGATTTTTATTTTGAAAACTCTTTTCGCAACTAACAACAACAAAATGAAAACATAAGCTCAAATGCAATATTTTCTATGATAAGTAACGAAATTCTGAGGCTACTATAACTGACTTTATTAATGAATTTGGATTATACAGACCCCATATAGCATAATAGAAGAGTTGTCCGCAAATGAAACCTGTTCAAAAGCTTCGAGATCCTTCCTTTCTTAGGACAATGTTTAATAGGACCCAGTTGTCCATCGGGCAAACGCTGCTGGTTCTCGGCGGCCATCTCCTCCAATGTGTTTTGGGCAGCAATATGCTGATTATTCACTAAAAGGAAGCGGAAACTCTCTGGAAAACACTGAAAAGACATGATAAAAAAACTAATGAAACTTATCAATAAACGAGTTTATCATCATTCTCAGCATAAAAATTCAACAAACTTCTTTCTTGTTTTATTTTCAATCAAGCACATCCGTATATAGATTGCAATAATACTCCGCTATGATGAACACCAGAATTTTCAGAGAGTGTGCACCAAGCAGCACCAGAACGTTCAGAGAGTGTGTCGTTCGTTCTATGACGTTGTTACACGTATATAGAACGTTCTACCGGGAGTGCTAAAATGGCACATGTTACAACCATGTTCTTAGAATGTACCTTTAAACTAAGTAAGCTATAAGGTGAGTTCTACACTATGTGCTAAAGCTGCGCATGTTATAGTCGTGTTCTTGAGATACACATTTCAACGTACAACATTAGCACTCTTCGAAACATTCCCAGTGCATGCTATAAAGTATGTTCTCCCGACGTGCTAATGCTGTGCGTATTGTAACCGTATTCTTAGAGCAGGCATCTCAACGCATAATACTGATACCTTTCTAAACGCTTACAGCATGTGCGATAAAATACGTCAGTAATTTAGCTCTTTTCCACATTAAAAAATTCTGCTTAGGAAGGGGAGATTAAATACAGGTTGTATCATTACAGCGGTGAAAAACTTTCAGGAAAGATAGAGTGCACTTAGACGATGGGAAATCTCACAGCATTGCGTAGTCGGAAACTCTTTCCTGGCGTGATAGTGGCGACACAAAAGTCAAGAAAGAAAGGACACAAACGGGGTGAGGAAACATATTTATTATTTGGAGTACAACAAAAATTAAAAAAAAACAACATAAGGAGACAACGATCATAATCAAAGGCGTTCGAAATTACGACCCGGACTGTGATGCAGGAGCCTTGCGTCATACAACTTCCATGCGATTTTCCATTCATGATGCAGATCTTCCATGCGCCAGAGAAGTGAGGCCTGCATCACGGTCCGGGGTTCGTAATTTCAAACACCTTGTTTAATGACGATCTTTTTTTTTTTGTAGGTTTATGCTGTACTAAACACAGTAAAACATGATTTGTCTCACTGTTTGTGTCCTTCCCTTTTTACGTTCCATGTCGTCACTACCGCACCAAGAAAGCGTTTCTGACCATGCATTCCTATGTGATTTCCCATCGTCTAGGTGTACTCTATCTCTCCTGAAAGTTTGTCACCGCTGTACTGATACACCTTGTATATACAATGTGTGTGTGTGTGTGTAAAAATAATATATATAATTTTAAAAATTAATACTATAATTTTTGTAAAAAAATGTGTAATAGAGTTGCTTGCCTTTTGCGCAAAGGGCAATCTAAGAATTTTATTTTGAACTCATGGAGCATAGAAAGTATTGTATTGATAGAAAAGAGAACTCCGTAAAGCAATAGTGATGAAAGGAGAAACATCGCAAAAAAGTGTGAAACAGAGTTATGCACCTTAATCCCTTAATTGGGGATTTTATTACTTTGCGAAAATTGTTTTGAGCCAGTTTTTCTGCCAATTCTATGGTGATAACGGAGCGATTTCTAGACTGAGCGTCATTTATTGCGTATTCAAACGGAGAAATAAATGAAATTCATTCTCCTGATTATGATATTATTCAGAACTAAACAATCGACGTGACTTAAAAATCAAAGTAAAATCAGTTTTATAAATAACAATACAAAGAATTTTAACGGTGAAAGAACGGGAAATTTAATAGTAATCAGAATCTGATAAAGTCCACCAAGAAGAAAGGAAAATTCACTAAAATAAAGCGAAACATAATGAATTAAGAAAATGAGCTGCTGACTCAAATAAATAGTACAAAAGTGCTAACTATCGAACGGGAAGAAACCCTTAACAACTGATATGAAGAAACGAATTTTAAACTAAAAACCCAAATTAACTGAGAATAAATAAAAATAAAAAAATGAAAATTTAAACAATGGACAATTAGCACTGCAGTATTAAAATTTTCGTTAAAACAAAGATACGTAATTAAAATGACTAAGAAACGAAGTGCAATAGCCTGTAACTTACGGAACCAATGGACACTGACTTTGAGATGACTCAGAGGTCATGTGAACATACGAAACTCTGACGTGCCAAAAATCACATGATCTCCGAGGTCAAGTGCCACTTTTTGCGACTTTTCGATTCTTTTCCTGCTACTTTAGCTGAAAATTTTCTGGCAATACTGCTTAGTGGGATAACTACAAAAACACTCAACGTACACTCACGTTTGTGAAAATTGCAACACCAAGAAGGAATCGTCATAATTGAATGCAATTTAATACACAGTTGAGTGGTAGTGGTACAAATAAATGATTAAATATTCAAAGCAAACAAACAAGAACAAGAGATCAGAATCAGTATTTTGTGTGGCCACCACGCGCCGCAATAAGTGCTGCTACACGACGTGGCATGGAGTCAAACAAAGTTTGAATGTCTGACTGAGGAAGAGCATTCCATATCGTTTGTACGCGTACCCAAAGTTCGTCTGCAGACGCAACAGGACGAGGATCATCAATGACCAATGACATCCCACGCATGTTCAATTGGCGACATATCCGGGGAACACGCAGGCCAAGGAAGAAGCTGTACCTGCTGCGCTGCAAAGAAGGATTTAACAATCCGAGCAGTATGAGGGCGGGCATTGTCCTGTTGAAATACAGCGCCTGGCAAGCTTTGAAGGAAGGGAACAGCTTCGGGCTGTAGAACTTCACGGATATACCGGTTGCTGTTCAGATTGCCCACAATTCGTAGCAATTGAGATCGTCTATGATATGCTATGGCGCCCCAGACCATAACTCCGGGTGTTCGTCCACTGTGGCGTTCGATAATGCACTCCGGAAGGTGGCGTTCACCGGCATAGCGTCTGACACGAATGCGGCCATCATGGTACCACAAATTAAAGCGGGATTCGTCAGAAAACACGACATGCTGCCAATCAGCACGCCAGTCTCTATGCTGATTGGCCCATTGTAGCCGCAGGCGGCGATGGTCGTGCGTTAGGGGGATCCTGTATAAAGGAGTCCGTGCGCGCAGTCCACACTGCAGCAGACGTCTACGAATTGATGAAGCACACAATGAAACACCTGTAGCTATTGACCACAGTGCTGCCAATTGTCTAGAGGAAGCTGTACGGTCCGTCCGCGCCATGCGGACCAGGTGTCTATCATCGCGAGCTGACGTCACATTTCGGGGTCCACTCCCGGATTTCCGAGTTGTCCGACACTCGTCCGTCCACTGCTTCCAAACGCGCATCACTGTGCTGCTGTTACGCTGCACACGAGAGGCTACTGCACGATACGACAGTCCAGCTTCACGAAGGCCGATGATTCTCCCTCGTTCAAACTCTGTAAGTTGTTCAAATCTCGCTCTCTTTCGTCGACGAGGCATAAGTACAGATTGAGTTAACGTTTACCACTAGCAGATAACCACCGATAACCATACACGCCTCGCTACAGCCGTCTATTTATTCGGATCCATCAGCCGTTCAGAGGGCGCTGCTCAGCATACGCATGCGCTACGGATTTGCAATTCTAATCATTTGCATATCATGCGCTACTTTGCATTTCCTGAAAATTTCAGCTCACTCGCGTAAGTCCTTCATGGTGTTGCAATTTTCACAAACGTGAGTGTATATTCGGGAGGTTCGGAATTCGAATCCCGGCAAGGGCATTGTACATTTTTTACGTTCCAGCATCGATGCAACGTAACGACTCTACAGTAGTACCACTTCTTGACGTATCTTATTGAACGTGCTTCCAGGAACATTCTGGCAGAACGTGCAAAAAAACATTCTACTTGAACATTCATGCATGTTACATGGAAGTATTACATACACAGGTATTCAGCGTGCTATTGTTTGTTTCATAATTATAACATAGAACGTTTTGCTCGAACGTCCCGGGAACGTACGTGAAACACTGCATTGAACGTTTTGAATGCGTTGAAGAAGAGGAAAATGACACCAATATTTTTAAAAGCTTTAGAACCTGGAGCTAAAATTCTAGGACCGAAAATAAGTGAGGAAGTATGGTATTGCTTTTAAAGTACAGGTTTGATTGCCAATGATTGCAAACTGCAAAGTGAATGTATAAATGTATAAGCAATTGAATAATCTCACTTACCCGCATCAAGATCATGGACAAGAAAGCTGGAAAAGCAGAAAGTCCGACAAAAAGCCTCCAGCCTTCAGCTCTGTTTAATGTGGCATACAGAATGGCTGTCATCACTATAATTCCTAAAGCCCAGAAACACTGAAAAAATAGAAATAAACAATAAGAATGACTGACAATAAGAATGTAAGATTCCATACCAATAACAAACGAAATCATCTACACAGTAGAAACGCTTTCTTAATGCATCGTTTTTAAATAGATGATCTATAACTTCCCAAATTCTCTCCATGGAGACAAAGCGAAAATTGTTTTTTCTTTGGACCTTAATATCCAGTTTCACAAATATACTATTTTTTAAATATCAATATTTAATACAAAAAGTTGCAGGGTATCTTATTTTAATTAATCAGTCTTTACTGTAACATCTTCTTTCCGCATTCTAAATCAGAATGCAAATTAGTTGTGACTATTTAAGCAGAGATTTTTGGATTTGAAACAGAGAGTATTTCTGGCATCGCCTGCTCGATATGTGGTTAGTTCTGCTTGCTCTAGTTGTTGTAATTATTCGGCTTTTCTGTCTCTCGCTGCAGATACTTTAAATCTAATTTGCCTGTAAAGTTATCGAGCCAGCTTCTAGTATAGTAGTTAATTGTGTAGTCCTTGACTACTGTTAAACGTTTATTCTAAACTTTACTGTTTTATTTATTTGCATCATTACGAGTTGTGGTTATTTGTAACACAAAATCGTGCCTGTTTGTTCTAAATTCTGTATAAACAAAAAGCTTATTACAACCTTTTGAGACTGCCGTTGATCTCAGATGCATCGATAACTTCTTCGCATATGTTAGGGTTATAAGACTAAAATAGTATTACCAAATCAAGTGTAACACCACAAAGTGGAAAAAAAGCTGTTACCGACCAACATTTTTCCTTCTTCGTACCAAGCAGAAGCAAGCTTTAGTCAAAGTAATAATTTACTACGGTAAAAAGAAAGCAATTGATGAACGAGATGATTTAAAAGTTAACGGAAGCATATTTTATGCCAACTATTAAAAAAAGCTGCATCGATATATCCCACGCAGTTATCTCATTTGTTAAAATCGAACTTTTGTTCACTTAGAATCTGCCATTTTGTTTTCAGAAAACTTGTTTAATCTTTGTGAAATTTCAAATAATAATAATGCAAAAAATAATTAAATAGAAACTGAACAAATTTTTTTCAAAATGTTTTTCATATTCTTAGTGTGATTGCTGTTCTTAAATTATTTACGAGCAATGGTTTGTATTATGATTATTTGCGTGCTTATTATAGAAAAAAATAATAATAGTCGTTGAAGAAACATATGACCAAGGATCTGGAAGGGATTAATAACGTATATCGAGGTACTACTGTAAACGCAATTTTAAAATGGATATTTCAATAATTTTTCCAAAACTCTTATTTCAACGTTTTTATTATTAATATTATCAGCATTCATTAAACGAAAAGAAATCCGGATACTTATTGCACAGAAATTTCATACATTGAATTTGAAATGCCATTTAAGAAAAGTTTTACCTACAGACAAGACGAATACAGCTCGGCCTCTCTGCTTTCCAGGCATATATTCGCACAAAAGTGTCAACCTATTTAGAAACAAAGGTTAATAATTTAGTGAACAGCATGAATAGCTTTTATATCCGACTCAAATTAAGATATGAAAAAAGAATTAAGCATAAAAGAAAGCGATAATTGTGCACTTTATCGCATTCTTTCAGAAAATTTAACACCATGTAGAATCATGTGCTTCTGAAAAGCAGTAATTTTTTTTCGTTCATATTGAATTTCATTTTTAATTCGCTAAGGCTTAATTAAAACGTAAAGTATGATTCGAAAATGCAAACTTATAATCGACTTTTAATTGTAACTGATTGATAATTAACTAGGTGCTATTAAAAAGAAGGTGTCGACTTTAGGTGTATTAATAGCAGTTGTTGCTGTGATGGGCATCAGTTATTTCCTCTAAATCACGGTTTCCCAATGGGGTCTGTATGACCCCATGGGGTTCGATGAAATTTTTAAGGGGTCAATTGGGATGAAGAAGTGAATTGGGCATCGACAGTTGAATACTCACGGGCGTAATCATGTCCCATTGATTACAATAATAATAATAAAATTGAAATTTAACTTTATTGATATAAAGTTGCATCATACAGTTGAGAAGAAATAATATAAAATAAATATATGAGAAAAAGTACATTTAACTATTTGCTATATTTTTTCTCGTATTTTTCCAATTCTCGTATTCTCGTCTTAAAGTAGAAATACATCTACTTTAAGACGATGTTAAAATTTTTACAGATTTGTTAATACAAATTTTGTTTTTGAAAAATGTATAAAAAATATTTAAAAATACAAATTTCAGAAATAAATCATAAAAATGGGAGAATTATATTTGGATTAAGCCTAAATTTCGAATTTTCGAAGAAGGAATCAAGTAAGTTTAATAAAAAAGAACAGAGATTAATAAATATATATCAAATTCAATTAACACTGGTAAGATAAAATTTTGAGAGGTAACTTTTAAAAAACTAGCTGCGCAATTTTTATGAAACTTGGCAGTTTGACATAATTTGAGTTGTAGAATCGAATTATGGAAAAAAATTGGCATGTGATTTCAGAAAAAGTTCGATTTTGTGTCAAAATACCTAAATTAGAACAATGCTATATGTAAATCTAATCTACGAGGGTCAGTCAAAAAGTTAGTTGCATTGCTTAAGAAAACAAAACAGGATAGAAATTTTACAATAACTTTATTTGTATCTTAAAGTTGCATTCAAAATCTACTTTTCAACGTAATTGCCTCCATTATTTAAGCATTTGTCTAGGCGTGGTACAAGTTTTTCGATGCCTTCTGCAAAGAAATCGCGTCCA
>KK119358.1:0-26878 GCA_000611955.2 Stegodyphus mimosarum | reverse complement strand
CGCGTTACATATGAAAAAAACTAGAAAAATCAATCATGCACCTAACCCGTTCGATAGGATTCGAACTCGGAGGGTGGTATCACGAATTCTAAAAATTTTTCGAGGCGCCGAAGGCTATATGTCTGCATTGTCACAAAAAGTGCCGGCACCTTTATGCAAATGTTTTCAAAGACAGAATCCATCATAAAGATGCTGCTGCATAAAGGTGCCTCGTTGAAAATGCTTTCTCTAAGTTATAACATGTCCTTCGTAATGGTGTCGATACCTTGAGAGAATTTCTCCAAGACTCTTAATAAAGATGCTGATTCAACGAATGTATTTTACTAAACTAATAACGGTACAGGGCTTATAAGGATGCGCATTCTTGGCAAACAGCGGATCACTTGCCTGCACCTCTATGATGCAAATTTCGCGAATTCAGGAACCATCAGAAAGGCAGGCACTTTGACAGAAGTTGCTTTTTCCAAATTCTAAAGTGAACTTCGGTGACTATTAAATAAAATAAAAGTCTGATCATAGGCCTTCTACCATCTTGATCTATATTGTATTTTTCACGCTATAAACTGAAATTCCTATGAATGCTGGCACCTTTATTGAATCTATAATTATTTACTTAGATCTTATGATGGACGTCCCGGCACTTTGGCGAAAGTTGCATTCGCCGTGGTTAAACTGAACATAAGGATGCAGGCACTCATTAGGTTTGATGAAAGAAGATTAACCGCAAAAAGTGCCAGCACCTTTATCTAAGTCTACTGTTCACTTAGATAGATATTGAAAGAAAGTCCCAGAATCTTGACGAAAGCTGCCTTATTCATAGTAGTGTATACTGAACATCATAAGGATGTTTTAATGCTGAGGCACCCTTGTACGTTGATGAAAACGGTCAACATGCGTAGAGGTGCAGAACGTTTATGCAAATTGGCTGCGCTAGTCAGATCACTCTCACCTGCTTCTGATCCTGTGGCATAGCTAGAACATTTGATGCATGGAACGGTTGCAGAGTTTGTCGCCTTGGGCGATCTCTGTTTTGCCGCCCCTCTGGATACACAATCAAATAAGTGCAAAAAACTTCAAAAGGATATGTAGGGATATAAATTAAAACTCTAGATTTATTTTTGAAGAAAATCTTGAATTCTAACATTTTAAAATTATATTATTATCTAGTTTTTTTTTTTTTTTATTCTCGACGCCATCGGTGTCATTGCTATCGTCTGCTACATTGTTCCTGTTGCTTTTATATAGACAGTATACGTAAAATATTCGTAAAATATACGTAAAGTATTCGTAAAAATATTTCTTTCTTTCAAAATATACTCCTACATTCGTAGTTCTTAAATACTTCACAAATAGTTTTTATTTAGAAATCGTTCCTCAGAACTAGCAACACTTATAGCAATGAAGAGGAAAATTCGCACCAGTAATACAATATTTCGGATTTTGTTTCTGGATATTGTATTTGGAATCAACTGCGAAAATTCAAAAGGATAGCCCTCCCACGTTCCTGTTTTGATTTTGCTAGCAACTTGAATAATTGGAATAAATTTGAAATAACTTGAAATACTTTTTTCTTAACAAGAAATTTTCCCTTATGAATGTCATCGTGTTCATAATTTAGTTCATATTCATGATTTGCAGTCAAAAGTTTCGCCGAATAAAAAAATGTATGACAGAAGTATGTAGCTGTAGCAATCACGTGGTGATTTCTTTGACTACATTACCTAGAGTAAAAATTCTTTTCTTCTCTAAACAATTCCATATAACGATTTATCTTCACCTGCCTGGAAGATCGACGGTTAAGATACCCACTTCCTTGCTTCAGAAAAACTACTAGTGTGCAGCGTATCTTTAAACGTTCGGCCTTTATGCGAGAATGGAATACAATAAATTTGTGGATAAATGTAAGGAGTGAAACGTCCAGTCTGATAAGTTCAGTATCAAGAAACTGCCAGACGTGATCGGAAACAAGGTATAACGACAACTATGCGAAAAATTGAGAGAAATTTACTAAATATTGAGTAAAATTTCTTTGAATATAATGGACTAGAACACGAACATACCCTCAAAAAGCTGCAAAATTTTTCGAAACATTGTCATATTTATATGATGAAATTTTTCCATACAGGAACGTAATCATTTTTGATGAGAAGAAATATCATTATTATGTTTTCAATTTTCACCAATAATGAAAATTATGTATTTATACTAGAGACAACCTGGAAACTTTAGCAGCGGGAAATCCATAACAAAAAGGAAATTTGAAGTGAATCTTCATTTATGATATACTTTCTCTGAAGCTGGCAAATCTCAGCTCGCTATCGCAAAGTGATATTAAAAAGTAGTCAGTGCAGATTTTTATCTCAATAAATGTTTGCCTGATATGATCGATCTGAAGACAACAACTATCACTATCTTATTTTAGAAAAGGCGAAAAGAAAAAAAAATTTCGTAACGTGGACTTACTCAGCTGATCAGTGTTTATGTTAACAAAGTGTTTTGTACTTACTTTTTTACTTACCATACTTTTTTTTTAATATTCGCTGTACTGTTTATATTTGGGATGTAAATCGAGAAGCTATCTAGATTTGCTCCAGATATCATCACCCATAAAAACTGTTATTGCTCACAGTTAAAAAAAGGGTTCAAAATGTTTCGTTATTTTTTATTTATTTATTTTTTAGTCCAAAGGGATTTAGTCCCGAAGGACTATTACTTTCGGTTTGCGATTTTGCGTCGGAAACACAAAAACGGCGTATCACTTTTCAAATTGTTGCCACTAAATGTTATCGCTCTGCATTAAATTTTAAAAAATGAAAAATCTGCATAAATGTATGCATGTTTTTTTTTTGACGTAGCTTTCTCTTCAAAAATCGTCTGCGTGCGTTGCACGGGAAAATAAAAAGGAATTTTAATTACAGTTCTAAATAAATAGCCAAATAAATGTGAAATTCGTAACAATATTCTCTAAAACTTTAACGAATTTTTCATTAACAAACTCAAAGATTTCAAAGCCAGCAATACCAACGTTGTACAGAAAAACATTTTTATCTCCAGCGCGTGAGAGCGTGTACCGAAATTTCTAAAGATATGCTCAATTTAAAATTATTTTGCGATATTGCTGTTGAACTGAATTTTATGGTTTAAGTGCGAAGAACATGGCATTTAACAAATAAAGGTAACACACAAAATGTTAAATAAACGTCCCTTTGGACGTAATTTAAAATCTGAGACATTTCAGATTTTTTTTTTTTTTTTTTTTTTTGCTGTTCTAGCTTGTTTATTCAGATTGCTAATACATAAAATATACTAATATTTGAACACATTAGAAAATATTAAAAATGTTTAACTGAATTATTCTTTTTTTTTTTTTTACCTGAGAATGGCAACGAATTTTAAAGCGATTTAGAAGAGAACCCCAAGTTTCACGATTTTTGTTTTGGAAAATAGGAAAGATTTTATTTTTGTTTATTTAAAATGGTTAAATTTTAAGATTCCAGGAATAAAATTAATAAAATGTATACATATGTATCATTATTATTATGATCATTCATGCATCCTTCTTAGTATTATATCATTATGATCTTGCTTTATTATTATAATACTTTTAGTCTTGCATTATTATTATGACCCTGCATTATTACTATATTATTACGATCTGGCATTATTATTATTATTATTATTATTATTATTTTGCAGTATTGTTATTATAATGATCTTGCATTATCATTACGATTCTTGCAGTCTTGCATCATCATCATTATTATTATCCTGTATTATTATGATCTTACATTATTATTATGATCATTCTGGCATTCTTTTTTTATAATTATTATGATCCTGCATTATTATTATGATATTGTTATTGTTATAATCTTGCATTATTGTTATTGCTATGATCTTGCATTATTATTATGATTCTTGAAGTCTTGCATTATTATTGTATTATTATGATCTTTCATTATTATTAAGATTCTTGCAATCGCATTATTATTATGATCATTCTTGCATTATTATTATTCCGCATTTTTATTATGATTTTGTATTATTGTTATTATTATGATTTTTGCATGCTTGCATCATTATTATGATATTGCGAGAATTATTATTACGGTCATTCTTGCAATAATCATTCTTGCATTATTATTATGATCTAATTTTATGATTTGCATTCTACGAATTGTCTTGATGTTCGTTTTAAGATATTATGAGATGAATGAACTTAAAGGCACGAACTGCTTATTTTAGTTATAATTTTTCGTTACTTTAATTATTATTTACAGCATTAGTAGTGACATCAGTATCTTTGCAGAGTATCAGGAGTTCGCTTATTCGATTAGTTAGAGAATCGGGGCTTACTTGTAACGTTACATCTTGCGAAAAGTTAACTCCGAATCATCACCCAATGGACTCAAAGAGCTTCATATTGTTTTTGATGCTGCCAACACATTCAACCAAATATTCTTCAAATTGGACTGAATTAGATTCATTAGGGTATTGTCAACACTCTAAAGTTATTTGCTTAAGGGAAGGAATGACTTTGTGGAGAATCGTCTTACAGAAACTGGCTTGCATTCAGGTTAAACATGGGAAAAAATACGAAATGCTCAAGCAATGAGCCCGTTCGCCGATATTTGAATCTGAGTCAAAGTGCCAGTGTTTAGTGGTTTCAACCGATTGGGCGCTGATGAAGTCTATTCCAAGCTAATCCGACTGAAACATTTGGCTTTTAAATGCAAGAGAATGACTAGAAAGCAAAAAATAAAAAACGGGCGGGACTTCAGCAATTCGAAAGCAATATCAGAATGATAACATTGACCGCAATTAGCATTAATCCGGATGATAACATCACATTAACTGACACCTACTGTATGGGGGCTAGCCGTATGGAAATTCCAAGCAGAAAAATTAATTTAATTCTATTCTATTACAGCATAGGTCACTACGGTTATCTGTCTAAGGGAAAGGATGCCTTCGTGGAGGACTTTCTAAGGCAAATTGGCGATTATACACGATATACATGGCGAAACCAGTGTTCAGTGATTTTACCGCTGGTGGGCCTACAATTTAGATTTTCCTATGTAAGATTTTCGTAAGATAAGTAAGATAAGTAAGTAAGTTTCGTAAGTAAAATAAGTAAGTTTTGTAAGAACGATAAGTAAGTAAGCTTCGTAAGAAATGTAAGTAAGTGAGTTTCGTAAGTAAGATAAGTAAGTTTCGTAAGAAAGATTAGTAAGTAAGTTTCGTAAGTAAGATGAGTAAATAAGTTTCATGAAGATATGTAAGTAAGTTTCGTAAGTAAGATAAGTAAGAGAATTTCGTAAGTAAGATAAATAAGTAAGTTTCGTAAGTAAGATAAGTAAAAAGTTTGGTCTGTCTCACATTCAGGCTACGAAAGATGCACTGTATCGTATTAACGCCATACATTCCTGAATACACCTTGCATATCCTACTTAACATATAAAGTAAACCACACGAGACAGATAGGCCATTGTTTGACATCTGATGCCCGATCAACGGGTTGGTACTGGCAGTTAACAAAAGTATTGGTAGTTCCACTTTAATTACCTGTATTCAGCCACCTTATCCACTCGGTTACTGATGAGACGAAGAAATACGAGATGCCGAATTGGCATATCAAATTAAATTGTGGAGAGAATTCTTTTTTCACTAGACGGAGTAAACAGAGAAGTTACAAAGACATTTCAATAACTTTGCTTACTTTTTAAGCCTTCCTTTCTTAATCGAAACTTTCGAATGGAAAACATGAATGACAGTTAAATTATGTACTTACTGAGATAAATATTTAAAGAAATCGACACTGAGAGAGAAACACTTCAGAGTTTTATATCTTTTAACTGCTTGGGAAGATGAAAAGAAAGAAGGAAGGATGGTTACTTTGAAGTCTTGTAGTTTATTTAAAATACCGTAATATTGCTTCGAATTTTTCTCAGTATTGCTGTAAGAATTATATGTCGCCAGTTTTTCTACTTACATATTGGTTAGAAAGCTGCAAAAATTTTAAAATGAGTCTCTTTTACAGAGTGTGCTTAAGCATTTTTACAATTATTTCGATAAAGAATTTTAAAAAAGCAAAACTTTTTGGAATAAAAATTTCTGACAACTTAATATTTGAAATGAGAAATATCATGTGTTAGCTTTAAATTTATTCTTCTTTCAAAATATCGGAGGTAAAGAAGCTCTGAATTGAAAGGTATACTTATGTGCTTAAGAAAACATACCAACATAAAATTTTAAATAAAGCAAAAAACAATCTTAGTTTAAAGTAAATATTTTCAGGATTTTTTTCCAAAGAATAAAATAATTTTGCAGAACATTTTAGATCAAAACGGACGTTAGTCCCACGTGGGATATTAACCTCGAAATGGCATTTTGTGTTGAATCAGTATAAACGGCGTATCACTTTTTATATTTTCCCCACCAAATATGAAGAAATGAAAAAAGAAAGAAATGAAAAGAATAAAAAAAAAGAGTGAAAAAGAAATGAAATAATAAATAATCCGCATGAATGTACGTATGTTTCTCGCATTATGAAAAAACAACGGTGTCTAGAGCCATCCAATTTTGAATAATATAGTCCTCAACCCGAACATGGGCACATGGAAGCCCAACCCTGTATGGAAAAAAAAAAAAAAAAATTTGGAAAAAAAAAAAAAAAAAACATTTTTATCTCCAGCAGGCGAGACTGTCTATCGGAAATTCTAAAGATATGCTGTTTTTGAACATTTTGTGATTTTGCTGTTGAATCGAATTTGCTGTGACGTAAGCGCCAAGAACATGATATTAAATAGATAAGGTATACACACAAACCGTTAACAATAAAAGAACAAAAAACGTTTTGTAAATCCATTTTAATAAGAAAACTGAACACCGATATGATAAACTGGAAAAATATATATGTATGTATATATATGCCAATACTTATCGTTGCATCAGGAATTCTAAACATATACTGCTATTCTGCTTTTAAGATTTTTGTAATTTTGTTGTTTAATTGTATGTGGCGTAAGTGCGAAGAAAGTGATGCTTAATAGTAAAGGTAAAAAGACAAAAAAAAAGTGGGTTAGTAGGTGTAGGTGTAACAGCAGCCTGGTAGATTGCGAGTTCAGCGAGAGCGTAAAAAACCTTAACGTTTGGCCGACCGTTAAAATCTGAAACCTTTCAGTCCCCCCCCCCTTGAAGAAGAAAGACTCATGCCTAATTACTCTCATACTCGACAGAGTTATTCAAAATTTACGTCAGACAAAGGTTGCTCCTTCGCCTGATTTTAAATGGTTGACTGAAATCGAAACCAAGCTGTTTGATGATTTAACCCCTTGGCAGTTTTTATAACCTTTATTGATCTTATTTGCGACTTTAAAACATTTACTCTAAAATAGTTTCACCATACTGTTGCATGCGTACGGGCTCGTAATAGATTGAATTCACAAGTCCGCTAAAACGTTAATAAAATTTATTCTTATCACAAGAAATATAACAAAACGCTGGACTTTTTTCCTTTCACACAATATAATCAGTAGCTATATTTTAAACTACTAAAACATTAAACAGAACGCAATCCAAAGCGCAGAGAAAGCTAATCCGATCTCACCACGAATTCGCTACAATCAACAACAGTTATCTGAACAGCAACCAATAAACATGTGAGCTGAGATATTCCTCTCCGGCTTTTATAGCTTTTTAAATCGGCTGCGCAGGACACTTGGAAACCAAAAAGAGTAGAATTATGGTTACAGCTAACATAGTAGTCAGTTACATTTATTCAAATTAAATATCAATTAAAGAGATAAATTTTTATGCAATGTTAAGCGCACATGCTCTTGTATTTTATAATTTCCCAGCGTAGCTTTCTCTTAAAATTTACCACGCGTTGTACTGCACGGGGAAATAAAACAATTTTAATTATAATTCTACTAAATATGTCTAACTAAATACGAAATTCGTAACACTGCTCCCTTCCCAAGGACGGCACATCACGGGCAGTGCAATCCCTGAACAGGAAGCCATATTTACAAATAAAGCATCAATTCAATAATACACATTACGTACAATAACAAACAATATAAACAATTGCAGTAAGTACTTAAAACAAATCAAATACTACTAAAACAAACCAATATTAGAAATAAATAAGGACCATGGTCTTATATTATTTGCATTTAGCGGGACTCATCTTTAGATTGGCTTCTTTGAGTTTCTAAAACACCTTTCTAAGATTTTTTAAGTGTTCTTCTTCAAAACTCTTCCTGACGATGATGATATCTTCCAGGTATATCATGCAGGCTTCGTAGGAAAGACCTTTCAAAACAGTCTGCATGAGGCGTTCGAATGTTGCATAGTCCAAACGGCATCACATTGAACTGCCAAAGTCCTTTTTCCGTAGTAAATGACGTTTTTTCTCGCTCATCAGGATGCATTTCTACCTGCCAATACCGACTCTTTAGGTCAAGTGTCGAAAACCACTTGCTTCCAGAATGTCGTCATTTGTAGTAAGAGGCTAGCTGTCTTCCTTCATAACCTCGTTCAACCGGCGATAGTCAACGCAAAATCTAGTTGAACTGTCTTTCTTTCTGACCAGGGCGATGGGAGATGCCCATGGACTTTCTGGAGACTTAATGACATCGCTCTCTTGCATGAACTTTTGACGTTTTCTTACCTCTTCCTATTTAACAATCGGTAGACGTCTTGCATGTTGCTTAATCGGTGGATGAACCCCGATATCTATTCTATGTTGTGTCAAACTGGTTCGACCAACGTCAGAAGACGAACCGGAGAAAACATCTTGACGTTCTTTAATGACACATTCGGCAGCATTCCTCGCTCCATCGTTTAATTGTGCATTTTGCAATAACCCAATAACTCCGATCTAATGCTGTCTGAAGATGCGGATTCTGAGATGTTACTGTTTCGTCTAGCGCTGATCACTGGAGTACATGCTGCAGCCGCTTCACCTTTCTTAGTAACTCTCGCCTTGTCAGCTACATTAGCAACTCTGACCGGGATAACGGTCCTCGATAGGTCGATGAGTGCTGAGGCTACTAGTATTCCTTTCGGGCTGTTATAGTAGTTCTCGGAATATTCCAAAACACCAAAGCGGGAATCCCTATTCTCGGCTATGGATCCAGGAAGTAGGAATTCTGTTCTTGCTGGTACTATGATATCGTCTGGAGCTATGATTTGATGGACAGATTTAACTTCTTCACCATAAATTGCGAATAGGATTTTATGTCCTCAAAGGCAGAATACAGTTGGTTATTTGTAAAGTCCAAGGAAAAATTGTATTTCCTTAGAAAGTCCAATTCAAGTACACGAGGATCTGTAATCTCTGCCACATATGCGGTATGATGGTAGGCGGCACTACCAAACGTGATGTTAACGTTTAAGTTTCAATTAATGCCGATTTTATCATCGGACACAGTCTGGAGGGTAACGAACGGCGGCGTCCAGATGAGATTACCTTTCGATTGTTGAGCCAAATCTTTTCGAATGATGGTAACATTGGCTCCTGTGTCGATGGTCATATTGCAAAGAAATCCATTGATATGTCCCACGATGAAAACTCCATTACTGCAGCCACTCATTGCAGAAATCTGAAGCGCTTTAAAATGGGGCTTCTCAGTATCTGGCAACCTCAGCCCCGCGAGATGGCTACTAATTAGTTGCCTTCCTTCTTGCTAGGAGCGGTCTCAACATCCATGCCCTAGGGTGTTCTGCCGTTTCTTCATATGTAACCCCCAGTATCGCAGTTCCAGCGCTTTAGGGTCGGTTTCTTGTCACTAATATTCCGTCTTAAAGCACTGAGTTGTCTGGTTAAATCATCTAGATGAGCAGTGACTTGATCCACTGGCTCCTGTATGGCAGTGTGGGCAGCTCTGATTGGGTGGCGGTCTCTACGAGTTGCTTGCTGGGCTGCCTCGAATTTCATGGTGTACACTGGAGCGCTTTTTAAATCCTTCACATCCGCCATGCTCAGAGCTTTGTGTATTTCGGGATACCGAATGCCATCGACAAAGTACTGCAGGGACAAGATTTCCCTTGTTTCTGTCGGGCACTCCGTAAAGGCAAGGTGAGAAAATCTTTCAGCATCCGTCGCGAGCTCCTGGACTGTTTCGGTGGGCTTCTGTTGATAGGATTTTAATTGAAGCCTGTTGTAGTCTTTCATCATTTTTCGCAAAGCGCACCTCCAATGCGCCGGATTGAGCTTCGAAATCTAGCCTTTGGTTTTCTGGGAGAGTTTGAAGGATATCCTCTGCGTCTACTCTCCGTGAAGCGGAGAGATGAGAGGCCTTAGCTTGGGAATCTCATCTGGTCGCTTCCGCCACTATTGAAAATTGTGTCTTTTACACTTGCCAAGAGGTCTTCCCATATATGTGGATAAATTCAGAGACTGACGAGCAGGCATGAATAAAAATTTAAAACCCTCAGAATTGCTTCCTGCTGTCGCTATGCACTTCTTTAAGGTGTTAACTTCTTTGGCGACAGCAGCAGAAACATTGTCATCAATTTGTTCTTGGACGGCAGAAACTCTTCCTTCGATTCGTTGTTCCACAGCATTTTGTTCTATTTGCTCTTTTACAGAATAAACTTTTTGTTCTATTTGTTCTTTTACAGAAGAAACTCTTGGTTCAATGTGTCCAACTTTATTTTTAACAGCGTCAGTTCTGCCTTCCATAGCTTCAAATTTTTGTATTATGCAGGTAAACTCGTTTTTTATTTTCTCTTGACCTGCTTTCATCTCTTCTTTAACAGATTTCATAGCTTCTTTAACGGATTCTTAACCAGCTTCCATCTTTTCCTGACCAGCTTTCATCTCTTCTTTAACGGAGTTGACGGCCCCTTCCATCTTTTCTTGGAATGCAGCAAATACAGTCATTAACTGCCTTAATTGTTCTTCTATCGCTCTTGTTATTGGCATTCAGTCCCACTCTGACACCAAAAAGTGTTCCGTGGGTACGAGTTCGTAAGAGATTGAATGCAAAAGTAATAAAACTAATTCTTATCACAAGAAATGTAACAAAACGCTGGAGTTTTTCCCTCAAAGATATTCGTACAGTATCACAATATCACGCAATATAATCAGTAGCACTCTTTTAAACTACTAAAACCTACTAAAACGTCAAATAGAAAAGCGCAGAGAAAGCTAATCCGATAAACAAAATTACAGAAGCTAAGTAAACAACCACAGCTCACTTAAAACCACTGAACTGAGATGTTTCTCTCTTTCCTTTATAGCTTTTTAAATCGGCTGCGCGAGACAGTTTTAGCAATTTCTGGAAAGCAAAAAGAGTAGAATTACGGTTACAGCTAGTATATTAGTCAATTACAGTTATTCAAATTAAATATCAATTATAGGGATAAACTTTTATTCAATGTTAAATGCACGTGCTCTTGTATTTTTACTTTTCCGGCATAGCGTTTTTCTAAAAATTTGTCCCTCCGTGCATTTCATGGGGAAATAAAACAATTTTAATTATAATTCCACTAAAAATGTCTAACTAAATAGGAAATTCGTAACAATATCAACCGAATTGGTGATCAGAATAAGTAATGTAATTTCTCTGTTTTCACAGGGAACTTCGTCATGCCGATAACAATATCGAATGATAACATTAATCGTAATCACATTAAACTGAGTCTACTTTATCAGAAAAGCAAGCAAAACAACCTTTTAAATGTTGCAATTAAAAAGTTTTACTTAAAAAAATAATGCAAAGCTTTTATTTAATTCTCTAAATTCATTTTGACATTTGATGGATGTTTACTGGGTGTGCATGGAAAGGCGAACAAATAACTGCCCCAGCCGGCGATAGCTCTAGCTGTTCCACTGCCTAAACCACAGATGTTTTCGGGCACAAATTATCACATTTTGCGAAATGTGAGCCATTATTTAGCACAGAAAGAATTTTCTATACTCTTCTACTATCAGACAGTCAATGATTTCGTCACGTTCAAAGACGTTGAACTTTCTCAATCACGACAAACACGACCATTCCATAGACTAGTAGCAGCGTCTTTGGGGCTTCCTCTAATTATTTTGATAAGCCTTTTGTCTGTCTAAATCATCCAAGATTTCGGGAGTTCCATTTGTCTCTAGTATTAAAAAATAAAGCATCTCTTTGTATGTTTCTCGTATTGTGGTAGAAATAAAGCGCCTAAACCTGTGTTTCAAATTTGATTAGAAAACTCAGAGATATAAAAGAAGTTTGTTGCCACCAAGTAAAACACCATTTATTTGTCTTTCGAATTTAATAACATTGTAGAAAAATTACCGCCTATTTAAGCTACCAGATTTTAAGCACACATACTCCTCCACCCGAATCTACACCTGAGAGCCCGAATTTTGAATTTAGAATTTAATGTTTTTAAATTTTGTGTTCTACACGAATTTAAGGAATTTTTGATTAAAACTAAGCGGTATAAAAGCTATCTGTTGCCATTCGGGAAAGCATTAGATATTTATGTTTCAAATTTAATTAGAAAACTCAGCAATGCAAAAGAATAGATATTTATGTTTCAAATTTAATTAGAAAACTCAGTAATCCAAAAGAAATAGAAATTAATTAGATAATATAAATTATTTAGATAATTGAAATAGAAATTAATTAGACAGCTGAGCGATGTGTTTTCATTGAGCAAAACGCAATATACTTGTCTTTCGAATTCAGTCGCGTTGTAGAAAAACGACGGCATCTAAAGCAACCAGGTACTGATCACACGTCGTTTTCCACACAAACATGTGCGCCACGAAGCCCGAATTTTGAATTTCGAATTTGCTTTTTATCATATTGTGTGGCAATTTAAATCAACGGTATAAAAACTATGGATTTCTACTCATCAAAGTGCCAAAGAAGATACTGGTAGAGCAAAGTCAAATGTCTTGTCTCTTTCCAAATTGCAGGGAAGATTATTGCTCTTTTAGGACTTCTTAGTTCTCAAAACAAGGCGCCATTTGCATGGTTCCGATGATAAGAAAATTTGATTACTTTTCACCAGGAATAGCTTATTAATTGCATGTTTTTTAACTCCCTCTTCGGAGGACTCTTTGCTGATGTCCTTCCCGACACTTCTTATCGCTAACACCGCCTCCTCAACTAGACCAGATGTTTCTTCTTCAAATTCGCTCAAATCATGTTTTTTTGAGCTCACAGGCAGCAGTACCCATGTTCTGTCCTTTCTATAGTCAAATTCTTCCCTTTTGGAGAAATACATGATGTAATCTTCAATCTTAAGCTCGGTGAGAAACATTTTGAAGCTCTGGGAAGTACTGTCATGGTAGTAAAAGCCCAGAATAACACTGCTGTTTCGTCAAACGTAAGCTATTTATGTTTCAAATTTAATCAGAAAATGCCGATATAAAAGAAGTGTTGCCACTTGGCAAAATGTCAGACATTTGTTTTACAAATTTAATAAAAGAACTCAGCGATTTAAAGGAAATATGTTGCCACTGTCAATATAAAATATTTTTATTTTCCACGCCCCATCTTGTTATCATTTGGCGAAGCGTTACAATTTTTCTTTCAAATTTATTCTGTTCTTAATTAACAAACGAAGCGACTAAAGGCAATAAACGCAGATTCATTTCAACTATTAATAATTATCCGGACCCCTGAATTAAAAATTATTATACTCCCTCTGTCCCATAATAATAATGGCAGTAGATGAATTTAATTTGTTTCATACTAATAGTAGCAAAAGAAAATAAATATAGAACGCAACATTAATTGTCAAAAAACTAGATTAAATGAAACAGTAAATTAAAAATATTGCTTCTAAATTTTATTTTGAATGTTCAGATAGTTTCTGGATTTTTGAATAATTTCGTTACTGCATTTTAAACTCGTAGGTAGAATCCCATATCTGCGAAGCTTTGCTTTCTCTATATGCGTGAGGTTAAAATTATTGGAACTGTCGTTCGTCATTGCTTTCTGCATAACTTGTTGAAATGACAGAAAGTATTTTTGAGTCATTAGGTCCCTTTGAAGCAGGAGACGTGAGAAATGAGCAATGGCCTCCCCGGGACTCGAACTTGGACCTATCGAATACGCGCAAAGTGTACTACCAGAAAGGCATACTGGAAGGAAGGGGAAAATATTTTATACACTCCCTCTTTTAAAAGACGAACCTTCGATAAAAATCAAGAATAGTGGAGATTACGGGACCCGCTCGCTAAATCCTGATGATGACGAATTATTGTCCACCACTGTTTAGTTCGGGCACCACTGTAAAGTCATCAGAATTTTTGAGTGTCAGAAAACTGAAGAAATAAGCAATACCCTCGCCGGGGCTCGAACCTGTATCTCTGGAATACGCACTGAGTGTGCTACCGTTACACTACGAAGGCATGCTGTAAAGAGGCAGAAAATACATTATAGTATTATTTACAATTTCGGGAGCAATATTATCAAAGTCTATGTTTACTGCTTCTGTGGTGTTTCTACTGCTAAGAGGAATATGTCTAAGTTTTTCGAGTTGCCGTCCAGACGGTATAGTGGTTAGCGGAACCTGACTGCGATATACTGAAGGGCCCAAGTTCGAATCCCAGAGAAGGCATGGATGTAAAATTGTCTGTCCCTTCATAGGAGGTAGTGGTGGTCACAATAAAATGTCCACCACTTCTGGCCTTAGTAGTGATCAACGCCGTTACAGGCAAGTGTCGCCAGTGGGGGGAAAAAATTCAACTTTTTCTTCATAATCTTTGCATTTACGTGCACAGTTTCATTTCCCAAAGATTCAGCACTAGCATAAGATTCACCTTGACAATTATTTTCGGAAGCCTGTGTTCAAATTGTTGATATGGTCATTCTGTTGCACTTAATTTGTTTTACAGCTAACGTATTTGCACCTTTCTGCAACTTTTCGTTCTTGTTTTGATCCATGGAGAACTGCACAGTGACAACTCGGTCTTTCCTTGAAAACTCTTTTTTTTTTTCATCTAACTTTAATTCCTAATAATTAACCTAAAAATTGAAAGATGTCTCCAAACAAATGACGAATGTCATGAAACATTGGTTTTTATTGAAGGTTCGTAATTTTGTTTCTATAACATAACTTACAGCTGCATTCGCCAATAATTCCAGTACAAGCGGCTAGTAAAACACAGAATGTGACAGGTCACTAATATTTCACGGCATGAATGTTTCGGTTCTTAACTGGATGGTTAGAAACTTGTTTATTCTTATGCATGTCTGAGAATCATCACATTGAAAGGAGGCCAAAAAACGTGCTGTTATCTTCTTGTTTTTTCCATGCGCAGAAAATCAACGGAAGGAACCTAGAGAGCGAAGATAAAATAATGCACCGAAGTTTTTATCTCAGACTTAATAAAAAGTATGAGCATCAAACAGCTTGCGATAACTAGTACAGTGATAAGCAAGAGCGATTTCAGGTGGGAATTATTTCAGAAATAGAGCGATTTTTATCAGAAGGTGCGTAATGCTTATAATTTACCTTTTAATTGGCAGACGCTTATCAGTATACACTATTCTCTTATCAGCATACATTGAGATATGTTATCAGAATAAATAAAGTGAAACTGCGGATAATAAATTTCTGTTTCCACCATTTCCACAACATGCAGTTTTCAGAAGTTGACAAAAGGAGAAAAATACCAAAAAATAACTTTAATACGTTATTATTTAGACATTACTAGCAACTCCTTGTTCTCTATTGAATCAAATAAGCAAATAAACTCTTCTTTTTCTTCTCCTTCTTTTTCTCCTTCGTCGCCTTTCTGAATCATATTAGCCAAGACTCTGATGTCATTGCTAAAACTGGAAATAATAACTAAAGTAGGCAATTCAGGGCAGTTCACTCATCTCATAATTTCTTAAGACTAACATCAAAACACTTCGCAGAACACAAATCGTAAAATTAGATCATCATAATAAAGCTTACAGCATTCAATTGATTGTATTATTGGAATCTTAAAATTCAAAATTTTGAATGTATCAAAATAGCATTTTACCTCTTTCTCAAAATAAAAGACTTAAATCTTAGAATTCCATTTTAAATCCCTTCACAAATCGTTGCCATCCTCAGCTTCGAAACATAGAATAATTAAGTTAAACATTTTGATATTTTACAGTATTTTCAAATACTTAAAATGGCATTTTTGCGTGTTAACAGTTCGTATAAACTTTGTGAAAAAACACGCTAGAAGAGAGGGAAAAAATGAAACAAAGATTTGATATCTATTTACAATTCCTAGCAGTAATAATTTTCAGAGATGAAGTTATTTGAAGCAAATCCAGATACATTCATCAACTTTATATCCCAGACATACAGGTAAATTGTGTAGCGAATATAAAAAAGGATGGCAACACTTCAAACTATGTAAACGTAAATATTGATCAAGTGAGTGCGTTCATGCGTTCACTCGTTCACTTTTTTATCTTCGCTTTTTCAATAGAGGCTGATCGCACATTTTTTAGATGATTTTACTTTGCTATAAAAAAACGCCTGCTTAGAAATGTTTTTTAAACTGCAATTATCGTCTGCTACTTAGCAGTGTTGTTTTCGTGCAAAATGGTCCTTTTAGAGAGGCAATTGATGGAATGCTCTGTTTTTACTTTTCCTGAAGAAAATTATTCGTATCTAGTCATTAAGAAACGCTGCGAAAGCCATGGATTTCGACATACAAAGCTACGATAGGTAGTTATATTGTCAATAAGAAAGGAAAAAAAACCTTAAAATTTGGCTTCAAGTAGAAAAATAGTTCCACATGCACATCCAAGGAAAAAACGGAATGTTTCGATTGTTGCAAACGTAAAAAGTTCTTTAATGTTAAAAGAAAATCCTCCACGTCAACGGACAGTTGCAAAATCATGAAAATTATCTGTGTCAACTGTAAACACAGTAGTTAAGGATGGTTTAAAACTTAAAAAGACGAGAAAAGATCATGTGCATCGTCTTTCTCCACAGCATATCCCAGAACGCGTTGCAGAATTCTTTATGAGAAACATTTATCCGGACAGAAATGAAAGTCACATTAGATGAACCTTAAGTGTATTTAAATGACTGCAATAAAAAAGAGCTCCAATTATTATCATCAAAGAGGAGAAAAAACATTAAAACAAGGTCCAAAGAATCTAAAGAAAGTTTTTCAAAGGGATTTATGATTGTTGTTGGTTTTTCATATTACAGCAAAGTAAAAATAAAGAGAGTGCAAAAAAATGTTAAGATCAATTCCATATATTATAAGGAATATATTTTATACCCAATTTTCAAATATGAAATACATTTTCTTTATCCAAAGTGTCATCGATCAGTAGAACTACATCAAGACAATGCAAGCAGCCACACATCAAAATCCACTGTTAATGTCCTGAAAAATAAGAAACGGGTATAATAACCATATCCTTCACTCATATCCCTACTAAATGTACTGATGTATCACGCATGGATTTTTACGCTTTTGTGCTTTTAAAAAGTGGATTATCCAAATATATACCTACAACCCTCCTTGGATTTCAGAAAGCTGTTCAAGAGCAATGGGATGAAGTACCTCTTCCAATACTACCAAAGGTTTTGTTCCCTTGAAAATTAGCGACGAATTAAGCTTATCAAATGGAAAATAATAATAAAAAAAGTTAGGCAAAATATTTGTGTAAATGCAATGAAAATCGTCTAAAAAATGTATCAACCTCTGTAGTATATGTTTATAGAGTCTCATCTTTTTGGGAAGCATAAACTAAGTTGAGACTGTAGAAGATTAAAGTGACTTAACGCTGCGTTTTGTATGAAAACAGAGAACATAAGAAGGGTATAAAAGATCCTTTTATTAAGTATTCAAATAGTTAACAAAAGGCTCTCCTTGTGCTTACAAACCAGCCAACATTTATGGCGTAACTCAAAAGTAAAGAATTCAGATTAAAACCATGTTAAATATTATCGTGTTTACTCGTGTAAAAGTCACTTTTTTGCCAGTTTTTCATTGTGAAAGTCTAGGTGCGACTATTATGCGGGGAAATCTACTACACAATATTGTGCACTTTTGACGATTTTTTTCTGCTTCAAAACGGGGTGCGACTGTTTACGCCAGTAAACACGGTAAGTTAATCCAAACACTACACAGAAATAATAACGCGCATGTTGACTCAAGCCTATACCGGCGTGATAAGCACTAATGGCAAGAATAACGCAGCGCCAAAGACAGACTGCCATCGTATGATTTCAACTAATAACGTGGACTTCAGCAGCCGGAACACTCTCTGTGTAAACAATCGAAAACCTTCCTTTAAATACTCTCTCTTTCTTCCTCATTTGAATATGCCAGAACTAAAATTAACTTTCTTGCAGGAAAACAGAAAGAATAGCGTTACAGAGTAAAGATATTTAACATAAAATAAACTGATTAGATAAAATAAATAAATACCTCACAAGATTATTACATTTAGCTTAACTCTATGATGAGTAAATCTTAATTTTTCAAGATATCGATATATTTCTGTCGATTTGAAGTGGTGAACGGGCTTTGTAATGGCCGAATGGGTGAACACTGGTAGTTCCAGCCGACGAATGGGGGTACATTTCCGGTTTACGTCATTTGGTAACGTGAATAAGAGGCAGCAATAACTCGACAATCTTTTCTATAGCGTTCCACTATTCGAATTTTGTATGAATATTTATTTTAGCTAAATCAATAAGAGATGCATTTAATATTCTCCAAAAGCGTACTTACTGTTTTCATTTATAGGAAAGAATTATGTGCGAGAAAATACGAAGTTCTCAGCAATTCAAGTGCCTTATCATAGCGGTTTCAAATGTAACCTATTCAAGTGCCTCTAACCCATTCAAGCGCTTTATGTTGGCAGCCGAAGCAAATTTATGCGGCCTACTAATATATTTCAATTATGGTTTTGTTGTAAATATGGGTTGCAAGGTTTTCAAGATTTTATTTGTTTGAAGTCTGAAATTATATTAATTTGTTAACATTAAAAACGAACGTGAATAATGTTCCAGAACGTCTATAAATACAGATAACTAATTTACAATGTGATATTTGTAAGAAATCCTAAAGAAACCGCTAAAATGTTTGACTCTTTCATAACGAGACTTCTAAACACAGGAACGCGAACAACTAATGC
Source organism: Stegodyphus mimosarum (assembly GCA_000611955.2). Lineage (NCBI taxonomy): Eukaryota > Metazoa > Arthropoda > Arachnida > Araneae > Eresidae > Stegodyphus > Stegodyphus mimosarum. The sequence goes on along the minus strand of KK119358.1, from coordinate 7,775 downwards.
TTGCAAGTGCACTCTGCGCACGCAGATACACAGAGAAAAAAAAGGGGGGACGGACATTTCTCTATATGTCTATATCTCACAATCTGCTGGGCCGATTGACGAAATTTAGCTTGCGTTTTTCATGTATCGAAAGCGCGGCATAAGATATATATTAGATTTATGTACAGCCAATTGTTCTAACATAGGTATTGTGGCACAAAATCGGACGTTTTCTGAAATGACATACGGATTTTTTTTTCATATTCTAATTCTACGGTTTAAAGTATGACTGATTATTAAATTTTGTTAAATTTAGTAAGAAACTTATCGAGGAATTTAAAAGTTCATCTTGGCATTCTTTTTTCAATTTGCGCCAACAATAATTCATTTGGCGAAATTTTTAATTTATGGTAACCTATTTTCCTTTCCCCCTTCCTTATCGGGCACGAGCCCCCCTCCCCAAAAAAAAAGGTACATCCTTCATTTTTTCGAGTAATTTTTTAGCAAAGTTCGCAAATTACATTTGGTGTTATTTTCGCTTACAACAAATATGACAAATTTCAGAATGCGCCAATATATGAATTCACGTATATCTTGAGGAATTTTGAATAAAAAATTCTGATTTTTTGCAGGCAAGCCTAGAAATACATATTCTTTAAGGTGATTGTAAAAGTTTTGTAGGTAATAATTCAAAAAATGTCTTCGTAAAACTTCTAAAAATTACTGAAAAATACAAATTTTAAAAACAAATCAGAGAATAGCTGCGAATTTTATTTGCATTGAACCAAATTTAGAATTGTGAAAGAAGGAATCATGTAAGTTTAATTAAAAAAAAAAGAGGTATCAATAAATATATGCCAAACACTGAGGAGCTAACATTTTGAGACCTTAATTTTTTTAAAAAAATTACGCATGCGATTCTTAAAAAACTTAGCACTTTGTCATAATTTGAGTCGTAGAATCGAAATGTTGAAAAAAAAACTGTATATCACTTCGGGAAAAATCGTATTTTGTGTCAGAATACGTATGTTAGAACAATGCTGTATATAAATCTAATATATATCCTAAGTCGGACTTTCGAGGCATAAAAACGTAAGTTAAGTTTTGTCAGTCGGCCAAGTAGAAAGGGAGATGTAGAACTGCCCAATCGTTTTTTCCAAATTGCTATCTGTTTAAAAAAAAATCTGAAATCTTTCAGATTTTACGTTATGCCCAAAGAGGCGTTTTTTTTAACGTTTTGTCTGCTACCTTTATAAAGTATCATGTTTTTTGCACTTAAACCATACAATTCAATTCAACAGCAATATTGCAAAATAATTTTAAAATGAGCATATCTTTAGAATTTCCGATACACAGTCTCGCGCGAAGGTGATAATTTTTTTTTAAAATCCCTGAGTTTGCTAATAAAAAATTCTTTAATGTCTGAGAAAATATGAAATAGATAATAAAAGAAATTCCAAATTCCAAATTAGGGCTTCCAGATGCCCATATTCGGTGGAGAATTACGTTATTCAAAATTTTATGGCTCTAGGTACCGTTGTTTTATCACAATGCGAGAAACAGTTATGCAGACTCTTCATTACTTAATTTCTTTAAACATAATACACGGATGTAATATTTGGTCGCAACTGTTTGAAAAGTGAATCAACGCAAAACGCCAAAACGAAATTAATAGCCCTTCTGGGCTAACCCCGTTTGGGCTAAAAAAAGCACTCTTGGCTGTAATTCTGTGGTTTCCTTAAATGGTGTTGTTATTTCAATTGACGGAACACTTGCAACTTAATGAATTCGTCGGAAATGGCCTATACTTTATCATCCATTTAGCCATCTTAATGTTTCCAAAGGTGAGTCACGTGCGGGTGTTCGATTTTATACCAGCGAGAACGGACAAATTCTGTTCTGTTTTAACAGAAAATATTCCGGTGTATTTAAGCAAACGTCTCCTATCATTGTTCCCCTACCACCAAATCTCTCGATAGGTCTTTTGACTCACCAATATTTTAAGTGCCCCTGTGTTACGCAGACATCTTACACTAACAAACATTCAAACCTTCTCCTGGATTCAAGCCTCGATCCATCGACATGACAGCACTAACTATTATACCGACCAGCGCTGCTTTCCTTACATGCAGGTCCTGGAATGATCTTGATCATCCCTCGTCAGATTGAACTGTGGAGCTTATATTCAACACTTGCTTGATAATTTCATCACTGAATGTTTCTTCCGTGAAAATATTAAGCGCTCTAGTGACGACATTTGGGAAGAATGCAAAATTTATTCAGGAGATGTCTGTATTTTAATATAAACTATATTTCTTAATAAGTGTGTCATAAAAATCCAAATATTATAGATAGTAGAGTGCTACCTCGGTAAGCATCTGCTTTAAAATAAGTCCAACTTGGTATACATCAAAAAGCTGGACAAAAAGCTTCGTTTGGAATACGACTCGAGTTCGATGAGTCAGGAATGCGTGCATTCCATTTGTTTACTTCTTCTGAGACAGATCTACGATCTTGAAAAAACAAAGACGTTATTAAATCGGTTGATTTTGTGAAGGGGTTGAAATTGATTATTAAGCAAAGATCAGAGATGCGGACACCACAGGACTTCCGTGTACGACCTATTAAATTATAGACACTTTTTGCTGCTCTTCATTTAAACTTATTTCCTGGAATTTCATTGCAGACACAATCGATTCAGTTCCCATTTCGCGGCAAGGCAAAAATATATAAAAACTCAAAACTTCTTCAATAAAAATTATAAGACAGAAAACCTAACACCAGATACAGTTAAAAAAAATTATAATTAAAATTAGAGTTTCTACGCAAAAAGGAGACCAAAGGGCAAGAAGACAAAATTTTCGGTGTACAAGTTAAATTTGAGTACCACTGGGCAAAAAGGCACTGAAGTTGGTGTACCAACTTACTTAATTCACTGTTCTAGTAAGTTTTAAATGGAAACAAATGACAGCTAGCTCCGTTAAGCCTAGCTCCATTTAAGCTTTTAAATTATTGATAATTTTACAACTATTGCATGTAGATTAACTAAAGGCATAAAAAACTTGACAGGAATATGAGAACAACATAATTCAATCACTTTTAAAGTAAAAAATGCATCATTTACCAACATATAAGAATAAAAATACTGAGCTCACCGAACCGGGTAATAGGATCGGAATACATGTATATTTTTGTACAGCCGATTGCAACGAAAAACGAAGTGTACAACTAGATGTTATAATAATACCATATACAAAATTTCAACCTTCTACGGCTACTCGTTTTTGAGTTATGCGAAATACTTACGTACGTATAGACGTCACGAAAGAAAAATCTCTTTTGATTCCATTTTAAATCCATTTTACAATATGTTTTGGAGAAAGGAATCCTTTATTCTGTCCGTACGTAGTACGTACAGATGTCACGAAAAAAAAATCTTTCAAATGCATTTGAGAGGGCTCAAAATGGATAGTTTCGTTGAAATATGATACCCGATATTTTTCGCGATTATAATATTTCTTTTACTTCGTACGTGGAAGCAAAAACATATTGTCTGTTTTAAAAGGAGGCTTATTGTCTTTTTATGATTACATCATCATTATCGAAAAAGGGTAGGCAGATTCCAAGGACATCCAGCAAAAGATGTATTTTGCATTTTTTTTTTATTGTATTGTGATAGTTGAGGAAACTGCGCACTACGTTTAAAAAAAAAAAACTCTCCAAACTCGTTTCATACTTGAATGAAGTGAGATCGTGAAGAAAACTGATTTTGAATAAACTCGTCTTCACTACTCATAATGGCATGCTAAAATATTCCACAGTCTGCCAGTGAAAGCATGCGTGTATCGTAATTTATCAAATAATATCTTATAAAACCTTTGTAAAAACTTGGGAAAGTTTTTTGAAAGATCCAAATATAAACACAGACTTGAAACAAATTTATGATAGCACTGAAAATCTTTTCTTTGAAGTGAAACTTCTTCGCAATTTGAAGGCGATTAAAAGGACAAACTAGTAAATTGCAGTGGCATAGATTGGAATTTTGCAGCTCGAATGCGGTTCTAGCGTATGCCGCTCCTTTTGCTATTTGAACAAATAAATGATAACATATAGGGAAATAAAACTCTACATTAATATTTGAAGAAAAACTTTAATTCCAACAGTTGAAATTATATTACTATTTTGTTTCTTTTTTGTTCGTAAAACCGTTGATGAGATTGTAGATATTTACATAACTGTTCCACAGTCTGTTATGTGGACAATACAGGAAAATTTCCTAAATGCAAAATAAGCATTTATAGTTCTTAAATACAGAGGGTGTGTTCAGACATTTTAGAACGATTTCGATGCCCTTTAATGTTTAAAATACAAAGAGTATTTTTTTTAAATGTTCGATCCATAACCTTTTTTCTAAACTACAAGTCCCCATTGTGATTTTCCATGATAGAAGAGGGCTTTTCGTAAAATTTCCAGAAGTATTCATTCCCATTCCTCTTCCCCTACTTTCCAGAGTCCGTCCGTCGGATGCGCTCTTAGAAAGAGATTTTTTCAGGAAACCAAAGTTTATGGGGGCAATTTCAGAGGACTTCGCAGGAATACGTTCAAAAAGGTATCTATGCAATACCTGTATCAGTCTTCAATTTTTAAAGGAATGCAATGGTTCTTTTCAATGTATGACTTGTTGGTTTTTTACTCTTTGAAAGTCATTGGACTAAAGAAATTGAATTTCTTCTGCAAACATCGGACATGAAATTTTCTTCTTATGTTAAGTTGATTTTAATACCTTTCTTCTTATTTTTAATTTCCCATTGTAAGAGCCTACTGTGACAATCAAACACTTCACTAAAACTGTCTTTGCACAGATGGAACCAGGTTTATCCATTTTTTTCACTTCGACAGTAAATAGACTTTTTTTGTTAGTCATTTTTATGCTGTAAATCTTGTTTTATTATTTCATTTGTTGTTGCTACAGGCGTATGCTACAGGCAACTTTTCAACTGATTTTTGCCTGGGCAGATTTTCTGTTGTTACCACCAGTTTAACTTTAGAAACATTAAAAACTATACATACCTTTTCAGGTATTCGTTTGGAGTCTTCTTTACATGTAGAAGTACTGAATGACGATTTCTCCCTTTCCTGTTAATAATGTTGCTTATTTTGCACTAAGAAATTTTAATACCATTAATTTCTCAACATTTTTTAATTATGGAATAGGAATATTTCTTTTCCAAAGAGCTAAAACATATTCTTCAATCCACAGCTTGTTTATATGGAACATTTTGAAAAAAGAATAAATTTAAAAGTCGCAGATGATATTTCTCATTTCAAATAATAAGCCATAGCCAGAAAGCTTATTCCAAAACATATTATTTTTTCCAAATCTTTACCAAAGTCATTCTAAAAATGTGTAAACACCCTCTGTACTTCTTATACGTCTTTTATTTAGAAAAAAGTTTTTCATAACTAGCAGCACCTAACAGTAATTTTGAGAAAAGTTCTCAATACTATTACAATAATTATTGTTCAGGAGACAGTATTTTAGAATAAACTGCAAAAATGCGAAAGGCCAGCTTTTCACGTTTCTGCTTTATTTTCCCTTACGAAAATATAAAAAACCGTGAAATATTTCTCTCTTAATGAAGCATGAAATTCTGTTGAAGAATACATGGAATTTTTTTCTACAGCAACCTAAAAGTATCAGCTGCCAAATTTCGAAAGAAAGAAGAATTATTTACAAACGGAAATTGCTTTCATGCCGACCCAATAATTGTCATCTTTAAGTTATTTAAGTGCAATCATTTGCACCACGATTTTATTGTATACTATTATACACTCATGTCCAAAATTATGTTTACATGCATAAATTCACGGATTTCTCAGAGACTAATAATTTAATGAATTTTCGTGGAATCATACATAACATGATGACACATAAATGCAAAAGAAAAAATTGAAGATCACCTCATATGATATAAAATTGTAGCATGAAACAATAAAAATGGTAATAAAGTGTGACAAAGAGAGTTAAGAAAAAAAGGAATGATTCAGAAAAAGAATTAAGTCTTACGAATTTAATATGGAATATGATCTCCCCTGACTTGTACACACATATCACAACGTGTTTTAAGGCTGGAAATAACGTTGTTAACCACAGTTTGGGGAATTAATCTCCACTCTTCCAGCAATGCCGTCTTCAGAGCATTTACATCTCTAGGAGGAGGATGTATACGTGCAATTGCTCTTCCAAGGTAGTCCCATAAGTTCTCTATCGGGTTAAGGTCAGGAGAGTTTGGTGGCCAAGGTATTCGCTTAATGTCTTCACTTTCAAGGAATTCATCAACGAGGTTTGCTCGATGTGGACGGGCATTATCATCCATAAATAAAAAGTCAGGTCCATATGCACCCCTGAAAAGTCTTACATAAGGATCTAAGACCTCATCCCGATATATCTGGCCTGTCACAGATCCGCTGCTGAACACGTGTAGGGGCGTACGTCCATCGATCATTATTCCACCCCATACCATCACACCTCCACTACCGAAACGGTCACGTTCCACAATGTTCGAGGGATCATTTCGTGTTCCTGACTCCCTCCAGATGTAAACACGTTTAGAATCACCAGTTAAACTAAACCGCGACTCATCAGTAAAGAGAACATGGGACCATTGATGTTCAGTCCAGTTTTGATGTTCTTTACACCAATTAAAGCGATCCCTCTTTTTCTGTGAAGACAGTAAAACACATACCCTTGGCTTTCTGGCATAAAGGCCTTTTTCATTAAGCCTTCTGTATATTGTTTGCCGTGATGCAACAGTTCCAGTGGCGGCTGCAAGCTCTGAACTTAACTGGCGAGCAGTAGCCTTTCTGTTACGACGGGCAGTTAATGCCAGATACCGATCTTCAGAAGCAGTTGTCATTCGTTTCCGACCTTGTCCAGGCCTCCTTACAACACTTCCATCATTTTGAAACTGTTTCCATAGCTTAGAGACTGTCTGTCTTGAAATATTCAGACATGTGGCTGTTTCCATGATTGACTGCCCTGCTTCTAAACGGCCGATAATTCGCCACTTTACAGATTCTTCGAAGCCATAACAAACCGCTTTGAGTCCCTACACACTGAAATCAAGCGCTATGTTGCAGAAATTCACTCAAATATTCAGTTTGCGCAAAGCGCTTCATTCACCCTTGGATGACGTAACGCCTAGATTTGCATATCACAAACCGTTTGATTACTTTTGATTGGATAATGCTAATTAGACTTGGTTTTCACACATTTCCTGCAAATACGGATCACATTGATTCGATATTTCATTGAATATCATCATTTTTGGGTATGTAAAGATAATTTTGGACATGAGTGTATATCAAGGGTGTCAGACACAAATCGCATGCGTGCCACATGCACGATCTGAAAACAACTTAGAAACAAGACTTTTCCCCAGAAAATTAAAAAAAAAAAAAATCTGAAATGTTTCAGATTTTAAATTACATACAAAGGGGCGAAAGTTTTGTGAGTTACCTTTATTTATTAAATATCATGTTCTTCGCACTTAAACAATAACATTCAGTTCAACAGCAATAGCGCAAAATAATTTTAAAATGAGCACATCTTTTGAATTTCCGATACACAGTTTCGCGCGAAGGTGACAATTATTTTTTTCGTAGAGTGTTGCTATTTCTCGCTTTTAAATCGTTGAGTTTGTTAATCAAAAATTTGTTAAAGTTTTACAAAAATGAAAGAGATAATAAAACAAATTCCAAATTTGGGCTTCCAGATGCCCATATTCGGGTGGAAA